>JAVJIF010022875.1:0-69507 GCA_038442645.1 Agave tequilana | reverse complement strand
GAAAAAGAGATTGTTTGTGGTTGAGATATACCACTTGTTGTAAAAACCCTTTATTAGTTGCTCCCTCTTTGGTAGAGGTTGAGGTTGTGGTTTGCTCCCTCTAGTGAGAAGTGGAGTTTGGTTGTTTGGCTACGGGCCTATCCCTCTTCGGTAGAGGTGGATTGTATTTGTATTGCCTTGGTGGCATTATATTGGTTGAGAGAGGAGTTCTACTCCTAGTGGATTAGAAATTCTTCTCGCTGAAGGCTGGGACGTAGAGCTAGGGGCTCGAATCTCGGAACATATCTTTGTGTTTGCGTTTGATCCATTGTCTCTTAACCCTCTCCCTTTATTTGTGTTATGCATCATTCACATCATTCATATCATATTTGCTTATGTTGTGCCTTGCATTATTTCATATTATTTATCATCTTTATATGTTTGGCTTGTGTTTGTGTGCCTCACTTGTACTTAACTACGAGAGCTTCATATAGCACCTCAACTCTTATTCAGAGGAATCAAGAGGAGTTAGTCCAGAGCCCTTCACGGGAATTCGGCTACACTCGTTGGTTGTACTAAGTGTAGTTGCAAATTAGTTTTAATTTTCGCATTTAGTTTTTAGATTAGCATTATCACCTATTCACCCTCCTCTAGGTGATTTCAAACATGGCAGCAGATTAGGTGATCGACAAAGGTAAAAGAGGTAACAGAGACATTTTTTTACACTACAAGTATGAGAGCCGATATTCCCCCCTCAAAAATTAAGAGGCCACCTTACAAATTATTACAAGTGTGCCATTACGTTTTTTTACAATTTCCCTTAGTGAAAAGTCCAAAATGCCCCTTTCTTCTACCTCTCCCTCCTTTCCTCCTTTCCTCCTCCTCACCCGCTCCCCCTCCTCCTCCCCCTATCCCCGGCCTCCTCTTCCTCCTCCTTCCCCCTCCCCGGCCTCCCCTCCCCTTCCCCCATCCCCCTCCTGCTCCCCAATTTCCAGCCCTCTCCCCCCGGCCCCCCTCCTCCCCTCCCTCTGCCCCTCCTCTTCCCTTCCTCGCCCACCCCCGGCCTGTTCAGTAAGATCTGACCGAACAGGCAGGGGTGGGTGAGGGAGGAGCAAGAGGAGAATGGGGTGGGCAGGCCTGGAGGGGGAGAAAGAAGAGGAGGGGAGTGGGGGAGGCCGGGGAGGGAAGGAGGAGGGGAGGGGGAGATCAAAGGGAGGGGGAGCTGGGGGGAGGCCGGAGAGGGAGGGAGTCGTCGGAGAGGGAGGCAACCGGGGTGAGGGTTTCGCTGGAGGGAATGGAAGGGAAGGGAGAGGGGGAGGAGAAGAAGAAGAAGATAATTTGGGTTTTTTTTTGTGATTTTTTTGGGGTGCCTTCATGACATTTATGTATGCCTTAATCGCTAGGGGGGCTTCATAATTTTTTGGGATGGAAATATCCGCTTCCTACAAGTATCCCTTCTGATTTCTGGAGAATTTTGTTGTTTGATGTTGGGGCAGCAATTTTCTGAGAGCCTGATTGCCTCCCATTGTACTAACTCAAAAAAAACTAACCCTAGCACGAGACTTCTTTGAGATTGGAAAGTTTCATTTTTGTTTTGTTCAGTTCCAATTTTTCTTTCATGGTGTCCTTAAGGAAAAAAATGCGGCTTAATTACTACATGAGAGGGCAAGAAAAACCCAACCCCCCTTCTCCATTCCTCCACCTGATTGATCAAATCCAGTTGGCATGGATCAGTTATAGCATAAACTCCCCACGAGCTACTAATTCAAACCCCATAATATGGACATTTATTTTTCCCCAACATGGTCTCGGCCAGGCCTCGGTTTGCTTCTCGGAGATCGCCGGTAAATCCTATTAGTGATTGAGTTAACTAGTAAAAATAAAATAAAATAAAATTTGACCAATCAAATCCACCTCCTCTCTCCCTCAAACCCCCCCCCCCCCCCCCCACACACACCCACACACACCACACACCCCAAAAAAAAAAAAAACCATAAATCCAAAAAAAAAAAAACACCATAATTCCCTTTTGGTTCCCCCCTTATATTTCTTTTAATATTTATCGTACAATAACAACAACTTTTAGATTTTGAATTTAATCGTGAGATAGGGAGGGGGGGCGGGGGGCATACAGAGAATCAAATATGTAACTTAGCTGATAATTAGACATAAACATATTTAATTAGATTTTGTAATATTATAGAATAGTTTAATTTGAGAAAAACAATACATGATTAGAGCATATATTCTTATTAAAATAGGGAAATTTAGTGATTTCATATTATTTGAGTTTGAGGACAGATCTAATTACTTATAATATTACTAAACATTATTACTTGTTATTGTTTTGAAAGTTTCTAAAGGAAAAGAGTCCAATAATAGTAGTAAGTATATCAAAAAGATAGGCTTGTGTCATTCCGGAAGAATTCGAGACTGAATCATTTCCACTCAAATACAATTTTACGACATTTGAATATAAAATTCATTCCATTGAAGTTGATTTATGTTATCTCAAGTATTTATAAATAAAAAATTAAGTATTTTAAATATTTTTTACCTACACATCAAGTAGGAAAAAGATGGACGGTCTATATAGTGAGTTGGTTCGTTTAACAGTATATAACATTTGAAACCTAACAAAAATTTATTTGTAGGAATTTTTAAGTGTTTAGAGTATGATCAAATAGCCGGATCGAGAATTTGTATGTCTAAAAATATAGATCTAATCAACTCACTATTTTCGACTGTCCATTATGAGCAAAAAGTACTCAAAATATTTTATTTTTTTATCTCTAATTATTTTAAATAATATATATCTGTATTTGAATATTGGATGTTAATATTTGAGTGGAAAAATTCGGGCCTAATACTTGCGAAATAACACAAGTCTATCTTCTGTACCAAATATTCTTCTTAAATTATGTGAACCAGTAAAAGAGAATTCATGTGTGATTAGTAGTGATCTCCAAACTAACAGGCCGGCTGGCAAAGGATGCTACGGACTGCAAAATTTGTGCAAATTAGAAGTTAAAGAGGTATGTATTTGCGCAAATTTTGAGCAAAATGCAAATTAGCTTCCCGATTCCGTTACATTGCCCCCCGTCTTTATTGGGTGCGAGCCCTCTCTCCCCTCTTGTTCCACTGCACAAACCCTGCGCTGCTGCCGGACCCTCACGCGTACCCGAATCTGATAAGGCTCCATCGCAGCATCAAAGCCCTCTCCTTCATCTGTTCATTCGAGATCCCATCACAGGCAGCAGCATCAACTCACCTCTGGATTTTGAGGGGAAAAAATTTCTAATAGCTTCTCCTTCTTCAAAGGTATTTCTTCGTTACTGTATATCTTAATGTTTCAATTTTATGTTTTATTCCCTTTTCCCTACTTTTAGTACCCAGTGTTGCCAATTCATTTTAAATTTCTCAACTTTTTTCTTTTTGGGGGATCAATTATGAGATTAATTAGAGGGTTTGCTTGATTTAGGGTTTTTTTGTAGCTGCTATTAGATAGACATGATCGTCAAACCCTTTTTTTCCCCCTAATTTCTTGTTTCACCGCCATTTTGATCGTTCGAGGGAAATGCAGCTGTTTTAAATGAGTCTATGGATACTTGGGATTGGGAATCCTATGAAATTCATTACATTTTGTTTTTAGTTCATCCATAGAAGTTGCTTGAAGTGCAGGGAAAGGAAATTTGATGCGTACCTCGCCGGAAGTGTCGCCGGAATTCTCCCAAGTCGCCGATCAGCAACCATCTTGACCTGAGAAATTGGAAGAAGAAGAAGAAGAAGAAGAAGAACAGGCAACGCCAGAATGGAGAGAAGAGGGGAAAAGAGTTTATTGTTTCACGAATTTGAGCTCAGACGAGCTCTCCTTCCTCAGCGAGCTCAGGAGCTCACGAAATCCCTTTTTAGGGCAAAAAAACAATCCATGCCCAAAATCAAAAGGACTCGGCCTTTAAATCCCCTCAGGTCTCAGCTTTGGGCCGGGCCCCAAAGGGTTTGGGTTATATAATGGACCCAAACCCGGCCCATTACAATTTAAGCAAAAAAGAGGAAGACGGCTCAGAGTTTCATCATAGCCGTTACAACTCAAGCAAAGAAAAGGAGGGAACTCATCATAGCCGTTACAACTCAAGCAAAGAAAAAGGAGGGAGCTCAGAAATCTCATCATAGCTCATCCCTGACCCAAATCCAGCCCATTGCAATTCAGCAGAGAAGGAGGAGGGAAGATTTGAAAAACCCAGGAGCTCTGAAGAACAGGAGAACTCAACAGGAACAGGAGAACTCAACAGGAACTCAACAGGGAGCTCAGAATATCATCATCGCTCTGGAGGACAAGGAAACCCATTGGGGAGCTCTGGAAGACAAGGGAAAGCTCAGAATCTCCTCAGACTGTATCAAAGCTCGCCCCTTAAAATCGACCTTGTCCTCAAGGTCGAAGCTGTGGCTCTTTAATGAACCATGGCAGTAAACCCCAATTGCTGCCTTTACATTCCCCACTTACCAGCAGCAGAGTATCCGTTTCAAGTGGAGGCGGCTCCGGAAGAGGCTTGGGAGGTGGAAGACGCTTTGACATCAACAGTGGCTCTTGAAAGAACCAACACCCCATGTTCATATACATTCTTGCAGTCATATTGTCCAATGCATCAACAACAACATTCAAGCCTACATCCTTCAGGAATTCATAGCCCCGAGCATCAAGAATCTCTGTCACATGAGCAACAACCCTCTTCAAATTCGCAACTGCCTCGTTATTATACCAGGGTATCCTGAATTTGACAGCAACAGCTAATACCAATTCATGCTACATTTGTCATCAGCACCCATCTCTGCAGGTGTACCATTACCAGCATGGTTAAGTTCACCACCACCAGGATCAAAGCTAAGCTTCTTCTTTAGTACCTATTTCTCACCTACAAAAATAACTCCAACTTGTTCTTTAGCTTCTCTATCATTGCCCATTTCAGATCCACTGGGGTTAAAGGCAAGAACATTCTTTTCCATTTTGAACATAGCCTCCACTGAAATTAATCTCAGTTCGTCAACTGCTGCAATATCAGAAATATCGCCCACTGCCGCAACTACAACAGATGCATCACCAATAGCAAAAACACCAACTGCAACATAGACCTCTTCAAGTAACAATCCATCCTTCTCAACACCACTCCCATTTTCAATAGCATGAGTATTCATAGCATTTTCTGAATACCTAGAAGTAATTTCTTGAGGATTAGCAGTACTTTCTTGGAACTTAACAACAAGAGTATGACCTTGACCCTTTTTCTGTTGAACATTCAATTGAACACCTTCTTCAGTTACCACGTTCTCAACATCATCACCATAGTGAGATTCCACATCATCCCCTTCATCAGACTCATCGTCTTCGTTTATGTTCCAAACAGGTAATGTATTCCCTTGTTCCTTCTCTGTGGCAGTGAGTCGAGTACATTCATCAGGCACCAAGTCCTCACTGTCATTGTCATCCACATCATCAACATCATCTTCCATCCCCATGATGCTCCTACATGCTGTGTCTAGGGCCTTGATTTGTCCCCTGATCTTATGGGATGGCGCATCCTGTTGCTGAAGCTTCTTCCATAGCCACAGTTCGAATTGATTGCAAGCGTGAATGATAGCCTCGCGTTCGCCGTTTGACCTTGATCTTGCAGTCATTCGATGATCCACAATGCACCTTAGGAGATCCCTCGTGGCCTGCGATCTTGTCTCCTCTTCATCATTCCAGTGGGGCCATCGTTGGGGCAATTCATCAAACTCTTGGTGGCCGTCTGTAACACCCCGCTCCCGGAATACGTACTTAGTTGCGTATTCAGATTTTTCGATCGTATTTTCGATTTACTTCTTGTATTTGCTTTGTATTATGAATTATTTATATGATCGTTTTGTCTTGGATCCGGATTCCCGGACTCGGAGTCAGCCCTAGTCTGAACCGAGGACCCGATCCTAGAGTATTACTCGATTTGGACATTCTGGTATTCCGATTTGACCGATTTCAGTTTTAAACATCATTTTCCAATATTTTAGATTTTTCATGATTTTCTGGAAATTTCTGAAATTAAGTTGTAAATCTTCAAAACCGGGGTCGACCAGTGCCACTGACCGATTCTCGGATATTAATTTACAAACGGAGTTGAATCTTAAGAAACGGCTTTCCTGCAACTTCTTAAAATCATATTTTCTATCCAAATACATTTTCTGGGATTTTTCTAATTTTATTAAAAATCCGGCCAATCCGGTGTATACCGAGATTGACGGTTGACTTCAGGATTTTTATTTTGAAAATGAGATTGAATCTTTGAATACCGATTTCACCGAAAATCTTTTTATAATATTGTTATTTTTGAGAATTTTTGGAGAACTTTTCAAGCTATGTTATTTTTGGACCTAATCCGGAGTTTTCGGTATTTTCCCAGATACCAAGAATTTATCCAAATATTCCACTTTTCTCTTTTTTCCCATTTTCTCCCTCCTTCCTCAAACGCGAGTTTCACCTACCTGGGATTCTGCATTTAATGCGGAGATCCTCTCCACGCCTCCCCATGCTGCCTTTAATGTACTGCTAATCAATTCCAATCAAGTCATTATGACTTTTGTCCTTTTGTTAAACGCAGCCTTTTGCATTTCCTCCTGGACGCGGCTTTCATCCCCACGTCCAGTTCTTTTGGCCTGGACGCAACCATTGCCTTGTTGAGACGCAACTTAATTGGTGCGTTCTCTTTTGCTTTGATAAGCAATGGCAACATTATTATAATGTTTTCCCACCCTTTATAAATACCCCCACTCCTTCTCTCTTTCATTAATCATTCTTTCTTCTTCTTTGTTTCCTGAGAACAAAAACAGCAGCCCACTCCCTTGGCCGGCCACTACATTTCCACCACCATCTCCTCCACCACTCCTTCACCAAATCCTCCACCATTTTCCCCTCCATCTCCTCCTCCATTTCCAACAACAACACCACCTCCATATCATCTTCTTCTTCCTCTTTTCCACCATAAAACACCAAGAAACACCAAACAACCCATTCTCACCACCACCTTCTCCACCATTTCCACCACCACCTACACCTCCTTGGACACCACGAACCACACCAATATCAACTCCTCGGCGAGCTCTTTCATTCTAGCCAACTCGTCGCTCCCCGTAACATCGTTTGCAAAATCCCATTTTTTCAAAGTGAACTATACTTGCACCATCAACCTCCTTCCCTTGTGAAGGCCGGCCACTCCTTTCGGATTGGGGCCGCGCTCTTCTCCGTTGGCAAGACTCTAAGGCCGGTGCCCTCCTTTCGGATTGGGGCCGTGCTCTTCTTCGTCGACAATATCGCCGTAGATTATTCCGGTAATCGTTTTGGTGATAATTGACGACAACGATTATTCCGGATGCACAAGGCTTCAAAGTAACATTTTTAGGCGAGTGGTTTTCCTCGCCAAAGACTTGGACAACTTATTCTCATACTTGAATTTTTATATCATGCAAGATAATCAACAAACACAACCCTCAAAAGTCAGGTTCTGCTTTCTGTTTGCACTCTATTAGTCGACTTGACCCAGTCATTAGTCGACTTGAACCCTTTATTAGTCGACTACCCCCTTATCCTAGTCGACTAACTCATTGAAACGCAACCCTTTTTCTGAAGACGCGACCTTATTAGTCGACTAACCCCTTTTTCCTAGTCGACTAACTTTTTCTTAAAGACGCGGCTCTACGAGACGCGACCTTATTAGTCGACTACCCCTTTCTCTATAGTCGACTAACTTTTTCTGAAGACGCGACCCTTTGAGACGCGGCCTTATTAGTCGACTACCCCTTTCTCAATAGTCGACTAACTCCTTTATAAGTCGACTACTTGCCTCTCCCTAGTCGACTAACTTTGGCTGTCTGCTGTGGTTAATTACTTCTTTGAATAGGACCTTATCCGCAGGACTTGTATTATATATTGTTATGTATTGGCGTATTACCTGCCAGATCACTTGTCACTACCATGATTATACTGATACCTGTTATGATTAACTCTCCACCCATGATTATCATATTACGGGAATCCTGCCTTGTTATCCTGTATTGTATACAGTGACCTGTTATCCTGAATGGAACTAAGTGTCACACGGAGCAAAGTGCCACACCACACAAGTGGTGGGGGCCACCTCTTGAATCTGTGGGGGCCACCTCTAGAATCCATCCCCTCAGAGCAAAGTGCCACATGGAACAAAGTGCCACATCACATACGTGGTGGGGGTCACCTCTTGAATCTGTAGGGGCCACCTCTTGAATCTGTAGGGCCATCTCCTGTTATGACCAGTTATTCCGTAATCTGATAATATTGATAAGCCATAAAAAGGATAACTTGCACGGGGAATGGGAGGAAGTGATGAATGCCGGTATGATGCCTTGCTTATAGTAATGGAATAAAATATTGACGATTCGTGTTAGAGGGATTTCAGGCCCTCAGAAGATACGTGTTAGGGGGATTTAAGGCCCCCAGGCTGGTCTCGGGCGTACGGGAACTACTATAAGAAGAGCTATCAGTCCTTCATCAGCTTCCATTAACAACCTCGGCTTGCTTATATATGGATGTATGTGTGTTGAGATGTACACCAGGACACATACCTAGATATATGGGTCAGACGAGTAATAATAATAAAAGATGCCAACTATGTATCCTGTTATGCCTGTTATGAACTCCCGTTATGCCTGTTATGTATTCCTGTTATGACCATTTGTTGTGCTGTTCTGTAACTCAGGTTGTACGCGCTTGGATTACGGTAACATGAGGTAAAGATATATAGATGAGGGTTTCCTTGTTTGGATTATTCCTTCGAGGTACTAATCTCATGGAGCCGTGACCTAAACCTGTACAATCGAATTTGCCTGTATCGGACTTTACTTCGGATTTCCGGTTTTATGATTATTATTATATTAGCTGCTCATACCATGCTTTATCCCTTGTCTTCTATTCCACCAGTCTCCTGTTCTTATCTTATCATACCCTGAGTACTTCCTGTCCAACATCTACTTGCTTACATGCTTCTGCTCACGACACGGTTTTCAATGCATGATTATGATTCGGTTTTATCAATACACTTGTACTTATCTCAGCACGCCATCTGGCTTTTGTATCACCACTTGCCTGGGGAGTTTCATCTGACTCCCCTGGATCCTCATGTCCAGGTCATGGAGCTTGGAGCGTGTGGATTCTCCCAGTTGCTGATCAGAGTGGCGCAGCTGAAGCATGGATCCCCAGCAGACCGTCTGAAGCTCTATCCTTCCAGGCCCCCCGTGTGCCTCTCGAGTTTTCCTTTTGTAAACTCGTGAGTGCCTGTGTACTGTTCATACTTGTACATCTCTTTGTAATCTCGCAATTGCGCATATCAGTGATGTAATATTCATGTAATATTGGATCACCTCTGGTGATAACTTTGTAATTGTACTCATGTGTTGGAATGTATAATGCACCATTTGCTTCCGTACTTTGATTCTTGCCTGTACTGATGCTTAGCGTATATACGTGAGGGTATTTCTGACCTGCGTATATACGTTGCAGTAACGTCTCCGTACCCGCCAGGATCGGGGCGTTACACCGTCCATCTTCCCATCCTCACCTTGAATCGTTGTTTCTCTCCAATGGTTACCACAAGTTCTTGATCCAGATATTTGGATCTGCTTCACTTCATCACTAAGGAAACCTCCTCTTCTTGAACTAAGGTGGAGGGATCTTGAGTACTGACCTTCAAGAAGACTCGGTCGGCCACCTAGCTCGTTGAATTGATGCTTCTTGAAGAAATCACGACCATCGTCGTGACCAGCTGAGCTTCGCGGATTGGATTCACCTCCAAAATCGTCACTGTTGCCGGAATCCCATTGATCAGACCACCACCTGCTCCGATTGCTAGATCCGAGAGTAGATCGCCATGGATTGAGATCACCTCCAGGAAAGTCGTTGCGAGGTGCAGCGATGCTGAGCTCTGATACCATTGATGCGTACCTCGCCGGAAGTGTCGCCGGAATTCTCCCAAGTCGCCGATCAGCACCATCTTGACCTGAGAAATTGGAAGAAGAAGAAGAAGAAGAAGAAGAACAGGCAACGCCAGAATGGAGAGAAGAGGGGAAAAGAGTTTATTGTTTCACGAATTTGAGCTCAGACGAGCTCTCCTTCCTCAGCGAGCTCAGGAGCTCACGAAATCCCTTTTTAGGGCAAAAAAACAATCCATGCCCAAAATCAAAAGGACTCGGCCTTTAAATCCCCTCAGGTCTCAGCTTTGGGCCGGGCCCCAAAGGGTTTGGGTTATATAATGGACCCAAACCCGGCCCATTACAATTTAAGCAAAAAAGAGGAAGACGGCTCAGAGTTTCATCATAGCCGTTACAACTCAAGCAAAGAAAAGGAGGGAACTCATCATAGCCGTTACAACTCAAGCAAAGAAAAAGGAGGGAGCTCAGAAATCTCATCATAGCTCATCCCTGACCCAAATCCAGCCCATTGCAATTCAGCAGAGAAGAAGGAGGGAAGATTTGAAAAACCCAGGAGCTCTGAAGAACAGGAGAACTCAACAGGAACAGGAGAACTCAACATGAACTCAACAGGGAGCTCAGAATATCATCATCGCTCTGGAGGACAAGGAAACCCATTGGGGAGCTCTGGAAGACAAGGGAAAGCTCAGAATCTCCTCAGACTGTATCAAAATTTGAGCTGCAATATAACATTAACTACTGTGATATAAAAGTTTACTTTAATGTTGAAAATTGCTTCTGTACTGTTATAATTAGTTCAATTGCTGAAAAAGATTAATGTATTAGCGTAAGACTAAAATTTGTCATTTTTTTTCTTCTTCTCATGTTTAAAATTTATGTGAACAAAGGAAAAAATTTTATACTATTATGCCCCTAGGGAGGAAAAATACTAGATCTTTAATAGCATCAAATCCAATCACTTTGTAGATCCATGGCGAAAGCAAATGAACCATTGCAGATGGATATTGATGAGAAGGTCAATCCTAGGTTCTCAATTAATGGTATTGCTTCTTCCCCTTTCTTTCAATCTCTCGCCATCTAGAGCATTATGTGATCTGATTCTTGTGGTCCTGTGCAGTGTTGCAGCTTCTGAAATCTGCCCAGATGCAGCATGGTTTAAGGCATCGCGACTACACTCGATATCGGTATGTGTTTTTGGTTATGATGGTTATTTGCTTCTTTTTGTAAAATGTCACCCCCAACTCCTATCTCCAAAGCTATCCTAATAATAATCATGATAGAAATTACTCAACTCAATGAAGGAATACATGACACTTAATTCTACACTCTACACATAAAGCCAGATGAGAATCCTCAGAAACTTGCAAGATACAATTTTTTTTTTTATGGAATTTACATTTTTTTTGGAATTACTTAACTAGAGTTTGTACCGACAAGGGCTTGTTGGCAAGTTTTCAAATTTGGGGTTATTTTATAAATTTGTAAAACACAAATCTTCATTCAGGAATTGTTTGAAGCTAGTTTTTGGTCAGCAGTTTTAATACCAGGATAATAAAGCTCTAGCAGAAAAAGTGTTTAACTATTTTTTTCTTTTAATTTTTTATAAGAGTATACTATATATAAGTATATGTATGGGTACACTATCAACATATAGGTTAATTTCTGAAACTTTGAAAAATTTAAGCAAAATGGATACAATTTGTACAACAGCATATTTTTCTCTCATGCAAAATTCAGAAAACAATTATATAGCATAAATCATTATATGGAAAATAAATCTATACTTGGGTTAATTCAAGGGCTTTTTGCAATTTTCTTAATTGTTTATAAAGCTCAGCTGTATTAAATTACCTATAACCGATGCACAGAATAGCTGAAGCCGATTTCTTTATGAGACAATTTATATATGGATAACAATATTTTTTAAAGCACAAACTATGATTTTCCTAGAAAAAGTCTGTATTTACAATGAAAACGACAGTTTTTGAAAGTAGAGAGAAGTACAACAAAAATCTAACAATTATAAAATAAACTTGACACAACCTTAGATCTCACTTTTCATTGTCTGTAGAGTTCATGTGAACTTGACAATAGTTGAATTACCCTGTACCACACACAACCTTAATTTAGTAGTTTATTAAATATGCCCATCCACTCCAAGTCTCCAAGCATCCAATTCTCCTCCATATTCTTCATTATCTTTCTCGTTTACTTTTAGGTCCTCCATCGCCCTCCTCTTGTCTTATATTTATCTTTCATCTTTCTCTTGGATCCTCCCCAAGTGATCTGTTGCCTTACATGTATAATTTCATATATTTGGATAGTGAAACTGAGGAATAATGTCGAACCTTTCAATCTCAGATAATTTTCCTTTCAGCAATATGTGCATGTTATAATTGATTCTCAGTAGATCTTAAAATTGATTTCTATTGGATCCTATACCTAATGACATAATGATCAATGACTTCAAATCCAGTACTTTATAAAAGCTTCTCTGTAGGTCCGTCTATCCAATTGCTAATAAAATCTCGAGGACCAGTTTGAAAACAATTAACAAACTCACAAATTTAAAGAAGAGATCCAAATAAATATTTAAGAAGTGATCACTCCTTATGCCTGCTTACGGTTTATCTGTCACAAATCAAGGTTTTATTTTCTCTTCAGCTTCCACCTTTTACTCGGATGTTGTTGACGAAGGGAAGGAAGGATTCAAGAAAGAAGTGTAAGTCACCTAGAGGGGGGGGGGGGGGGGGATAGGTGATGGCTAATCTAATGGTCACTAAATGCCAAATAATGCGGAATTAAAAACTATAATGACCTAAACTAAACTCTTACACTAAACACCACGTATAACACAAGAGTGTAGCCGAATTCCCCGTGAAGGGCTCTGGACTAACTCCTCTAGATTCCCCTTGATAAGGGTTGAGGTGCCGCGTTGGCTCTCTTGGTTAAATACAAGTGTTAGCAAATAACCCAAGCATCTATATCATTTAGGCACAAATGTATATCATGCATATAAAGATAAAGACAAGATAAGTATGCAAGATATAAAACAAAGAGACAAAGAGAGAGAGAGTGAGCAATCGCAAACACAAGAGATTTGTTTCGAGGTTCGAGCACACTTGCTCTACATCCCCGCCTTCGACACACGAAGGATTTCTACTATGCTTGATCCCAATGGATCACTCCTCGGTGCCGCAACACCTACAATCCCTCGGACTCTCTAGTCCCGTACACACCGCAAGCCTCACAAGCTCGCCGAGGCCGCACCTCAAACCAAGAGTTCACACACGAACTCTAAACAACCGCGAACACACTTGTCCGCCTCCTCAAAGTACAAAGAACAAGTCTTTGGTGATCACAACACTTTGATCACCTAAAAACAATCTCACTACAACACTCCTATAGGATGAATAGCAATGGATAACTCAAGTGTTTGTGTGAGAAAAAACAAAGAAAGAGATGGTGGAGGAAAACTCAAAGAAATCTCTTTAAACACTCTTGATAAACTCCCCTTTTGATTGGAAGTATTAGCTCTCAATTTAGTGGAGAAAACTCTTTTAATGGAGTGGGAAAAACTGGCTCAAAGTCCACTAAAAATCTTGTAGAAAAACAATGCCCAAACCCCCAAATTTATAGGGTTAGAAAAACTAGCCGTTGGGGTTCTGTCAGGCCTGTCGGTCGACCGTCCGGCCGACCGCCAACGGTCATATTTCAGACCGTTTGAGCCATCGGTCGACCGGTCGGCCGACCGAGCTAGGATACAGAGAGCAAGTCTCTCTGTCCGGTCGACCGCCCGGTCGGCCGGGCCTTTCCAGAGAGCAGAGCTCTCTGGACGGTCGACCGGGTCGGTCGGCCGGCCATCCTGCAGAACTGGCGTGCACGTCTGTGCACGTCGGTCGACCGGGTCGGTCGACCGGCTACAGCCAGAACAAAACTGTAAGGGATTTAAAACTTGGTCTTTTGGTTCAAATAAAATCCATAAAATATAGAAAAATCTATAAAAATAGTTTTACCAATATACTTTGATAAACAAACATGCTTGCACAAAATCAAGGCATGTTATAAATGATTTGGACTATTTTTTGTAATATGAAAAAATTGGCTCAAATGAAAACAGTATTTTCCAAACTTGGTTTTTTCCAAAACTTGTTTTTCCAAAACATCTCCAAATACAAAAACAAGATATTTAAACAACTTTGAAAGCATATGGTGTATGGATATGATCCACTACACAAACATGGTGAAATATCTATGTTTTGACATTAAGCTCTAAACATGGTTTTGGATAAAAGATATGTAAACATAAAAACCAAAATCCAAACATGTGTTTTCTAAAATAGAAAATCTTTTGTAAAACAAAACTATCAAGAGTGTGTGTGTAATATATACTTGAGCAATCCACCAACTACTCTATCCTTTACATTTTATCTAAAAATAAAATCTTCTAAAAACAAACCTAGACACAAGTCTTCATCTTCTTGAAGTCTTCACTTGAAGCCTTCTTGACTTGGTCCAAACACCGTGCTAGCTCCAAAACTTGACTTTAAATCCTTTGTTGAAGTTATGCACCTACTAAGATCTTGATCATGAATCTGTCACTAATTAAACACAAGATCATTAGTACTATAACTACAT
This sequence comes from Agave tequilana, assembly GCA_038442645.1. Classification (NCBI taxonomy): domain Eukaryota; kingdom Viridiplantae; phylum Streptophyta; class Magnoliopsida; order Asparagales; family Asparagaceae; genus Agave; species Agave tequilana. The sequence goes on along the minus strand of JAVJIF010022875.1, from coordinate 54,903 downwards.
GAGTTAATCATCATCAAAACTAGAGTGATGGCCTTCGGGCCAACAATCTCCCCCTTTTTGATGATGACAAACTTATGAAGTTATATATGCATGGATTAAAGTAAAGCTTCAAAGAAGCTCCCCCTTAACTCATGCATAACAAATAAGCAAATAAATATTGAAATGAAGCACATGACATGTATGCAAATCAAGGAGATAAACATGCTAATCAAGCATAAAACAAAATCACAAAATCTTTTTTTTTGTAAAAACAAAACTATCAAGAGTGTGTGTGTAATATATACTTGAGCAATCCACCAACTACTCTATCCTTTACATTTTATCTAAAAATAAAATTTTCTAAAAACAAACCTAGACACAAGTCTTCATCTTCTTGAAGTCTTCACTTGAAGCCTTCTTGACTTGGTCCAAACACCGTGCTAGCTCCAAAACATGACTTTAAATCCTTTGTTGAAGCTATGCACCTACTAAGATCTTGATCATGAATCTGTCACTAATTAAATACAAGATCATTAGTACTATAACTACATGAGTTAATCATCATCAAAACTAGAGTGATGGGCCTTCGGGCCAACAATCTCCCCCTTTTTGATGATGACAAAACTCATGAAGTTATATATGCATGGATTAAAGTAAAGCTTCAAAGAAGCTCCCCCTTAACTCATGCATAACAAATAAGCAAATAAATATTGAAATGAAGCACATGACATGTATGCAAATCAAGGAGATAAACATGCTAATCAAGCATAAAACAAAATCACAAAATCTTTTTCTCCTATTTGCAAAACAAAACATATACGCATAAACATAAATTCTTTTACCAAAAGCATGCATATATCTCAAATACTTCTCCCCCTTTTGTCAATCATCAACAAAGGAGTTAAAGTAAAAACAAAATCAAATAAATTTTTCTCCCCTTTTTGTCCGAAACAAGGAATCAATGAAGGGGTAAACCAAATCAATCAAGAAAGGTTATATGCGATATACATTCATGAAGAGGAAGACGGTAAAGTAACTTCCCTACACATATACATTACATGAAAGAGGGATGACAAGCCCTAATTCACATAACGTATAATATGTAATGCATAAGAGGAGATGTGAAGCTCCCCCTACACACGTGTACCACATAAAGAAGAGTTGTCAAGCTCCTCAATATACAATACACTCAACATGAATCTATATGTAGAAGAGATGTTAAGCTTTCCTTGCATATAGGCAATACAACTCAAAACATTTTTTTTAATTTTTCTTAATAAAACAATCTTGAGATATCAAATAAACATGAATTTTTTTTTTATTTTGATACCAATTTTAAAACATAATGCATAGCTTAAAAAGTTTGAAGTAAGCTTAGCATAAACAAAGTTTGTGCTTTTAAACATGTAAATCGATTTTAACTCAAGCACAAAACAACTCATATATATGTATGAAAAATGAGTATACCAATTGAAATTGATACATACATATATAAGAAAACAAAATATGAGTATATACAAAAATAGAGTCAAATTGATACCAATTGAAATGATTCAATGATACCAATTGAAACAATAATAGGATCATGTGTATATCTCATAAAACATTGAAGAATAAATAACTAGTTAAATTAATTTTTGATAAACTAGTTAAAAATCCGTCAAAAACATGAAACCAAATCATATGTATTTCATGAATCATACCAAATACACAAGAGATGACACTCAAAAATGATTAAGCACATAAAAGTGTTCATGAATCAAAGTCATGACAAAACAAATGAAGTATGAGTGTACAAGAATCATGTATATAGCATTTTCATAAAAATAGTCATTAAGGCTCAAAAAGAACATGAATCTTTTATTTTTCATTAAAAACAATACAAACTTATAGGCATATGTATGATTTATCTAAATCTAACAATATGCATACATATCCCAAACATAAAACGAGTCTATTAATAGTATTTGCATGAAGTCAAGAGACTCAAAAAGGATACACATGTATATTTATTAGATTTGAATAAAAAATACATATACATGAAGTAAAACATGAAAATTGACAAAACAAGTGTAAATGAAAGAATCATCAAAACTAGGTTATACATGTGCATATAGTGGGTATAAATGAGCATGAAGTGCAACATATACGAATCAATTTGTTCTCACTATTTGTACATGTAGAAAAACAAGTTTTGATAAAAACTACATTTAACCTAGTATTTACCACATGAAGCACAAAAAAATGAACATGCTATATGATGTCAAAAATGAATAAGCATGTAAATAAACTAAGAGTTTAGAAATAGTTACCAACTAAGGAACTATGTTTCAAAACTCTAAACATGGTGGTTAACCCACCAAACCTCCTTGATAGCGGTGCATCAAATGTATATCCTTCTAGTCCATGCAACCACCACCAAGGCACCATCCCTCTCACGTTTTGTGAGAGCCCTCACCTACATCAAAAAACACGGTGGGGGTTTTGGTACCCATTTTCTTTTGGGTCCTTGAGGGTTAGCTTTGTAAGGCACCCAAACATTTTTATTAGCAAAATTTAAATGATGCATCTTATTAAAACAAAACTTTGCTAAATGGCCTTTGCGGCCACAATATGTACATTTGTACACCTTAGGATGCTTATGTGTGTGAGTGTGATCATGACGTGCAACATAAGCATATGCATGATGATGATGTGCATGAATGTGTGGAGTTTGTTTCTTTGAAAACATTGACTCCAACCTAGAATGATTAAATGCACATGAGCTCAAAGTGGAGCTCAAACAATCCATTTTATTTTTCAAAACATTAATCTCACTAGTGGTGGCATGTAAAGCATGGTGAGATATAGAATCATTTTTCTTGTTCTTTTTAGAAACAAAATCTTTTTCTTTTTCAACAATTTTTCTTTTCAAATATTTATTTTCTTGAAAAACAACTTCCTTTTGTTTTTCCACCAAAATAATTTCATTTTTCAAATTTGTGTTTCCTTCACAAAGATCACTCAATTTAGACATTAAGGAATATTCTCATTTTTCAAATCTTCTTTTTCTTTTTCTAAGCATGCAACCTTAGTTCTAAATGAATCATTTTCTTTAAGCATGCAATCAAAATCCTTTTTCAAATTTTTTATTATTTTTCTTATCATGTCATATTTTTCAAGAAGGAGTTGACAAAAAGTGCTAAGCTCATCATATGACATGTTATTATCTTTATCTACCTCGGATTCGGTAGTTACCTCAAGAGGGTTATCCCCTTGGACCATATAGCACAAGTTGGAGGTGTTGCTTCCAACGTCCGAATCGCTCCCCGCATAATATAGATCCTTTTCGCCGAGGGAGGTGATGATGTTCCATGCTACAAAAGCTGAATCAATGTTAGAAACCCTAGATAAATAATCATCATTTAGGGTTGACTTTAAAGCATGTAGGGCTTTGCATTAGCCTCAAAATTCTTGCTATCATTAACATATGAATCTTTAATTGTAGCAAGATAAACATGAATCCCTAAGGCTTTGAGGTACAAGGACATCTTAACCTTCCAAATTTGGATGTTAAGATGTCAAAGGTGGGTGGTGACATGAAGTCCATGGAGTGTATACAAATATTGTGATTAGCCTAAAAATGAGGATCTTTAACTCTAGGTTGTAAGACCCAATTCAGAGCACTTGGCTCTGATACCAATTGTAAGTTCACCTAGAGGGGGGGTGAATAGGTGATGGCTAATCTAATGGTCACTAAATGCCAAATAATGCGGAATTAAAAACTATAATGACCTAAACTAAACTCTTACACTAAACACCACGTATAACACAAGAGTGTAGCCGAATTCCCCGTGAAGGCTCTGGACTAACTCCTCTAGATTCCCCTTGATAAGGGTTGAGGTGCCGCGTTGGCTCTCTTGGTTAATACAAGTGTTAGCAAACAACCCAAGCATCTATATCAATTAGGCACAAATGTATATCATGCATATAAAGATAAAGACAAGATAAGTATGCAAGATATAAAACAAAGAGACAAAGAGAGAGAGAGAGTGAGCAATCGCAAACACAAGGGATTTGTTTCGAGGTTCGAGCACACTTGCTCTACATCCCCGCCTTCGACACACGAAGGATTCCACTATGCTTGATCCCAATTGATCACTCCTCGGTGCCGCAACACCTACAATCCCTCGGACTCTCTAGTCCCGTACACACCGCAAGCCCCACAAGCTCGCCGAGGCCGCACCTCAAACCAAGAGTTCACACACGAACTCTAAACAACCGCGAACACACTTGTCCGCCTCCTCAAAGTACAAAGAACAAGTCTTTGGTGATCACAACACTTTGATCACCTAAAAACAATCTCACTACAACACTCTTATAGGATGAATAGTAATGGATAGCTCAAGTGTTTGTGTGAGAAAAAATAAGGAAAGAGATGGTGGAGGAAAACTCAAAGAAATCTTTTTAAACACTCTTGATAAACTCCCCTTTTGATTGGAAGTTAGCTCTCTATTTAGTGGAGAAAACTCTTTTAATGGAGTGGGAAAAACTGGCTCAAAGTCCACTAAAAATCTTGTAGAAAAACAATGCCCAACCCCCCAAATTTATAGGGCTAGAAAACTAGCCGTTGGGGTTCTGTCAGGCCTGTCGGTCGACCCGTCCGGCCGACCGGCCAACGTCATATTTCAGACCGTTTGAGCCATCGGTCGACCGGCCGGCCGACCGAGCTAGGATACAGAGAGCAAGTCTCTCTGTCCGGTCGACCGCCCGGTCGCCGGGGCCTTTTCAGAGAGCAGAGCTCTCTGGACGGTCGACCGGGTCGGTCGGCCGGCCATCCTGCAGAACTGGCGTGCACGTCTGTGCACGTCGGTCGACCGGGTCGGTCGACCGACTACAGCCAGAACAGAACCGTAAGGGATTTAAAACTTGGTCTTTTTGGTTCAAATAAAATCCCATAAAATATAGAAAAATCTACAAAAATAGTTTTACAATATACTTTGATAAACAAACATGCTTGCACAAAATCAAGGCATGTTATAAATGATTTGGACTATTTTTGTAATATGGAAAAATTGGCTCAATGAAAACAGTATTTTTCCAAATTTGGTTTTTTCCAAAACTTGTTTTTGCAAAACATCTCCAATACAAAAACAAGATATTTAAACAACTTTGAAAGCATATGGTGTATGGATATGATCCACTACACAACATGGTGAAATATCTATATTTTGACATTAAGCTCTAAACATGGTTTTGGATAAAAGATATGTAAACATGAAAACCAAAATCCAAACATGTGTTTTCTAAAATAGAAAATCTTTTGTAAAAACAAAACTATCAAGAGTGTGTGTGTAATATATACTTGAGCAATCCACCAACTACTCTATCCTTTACATTTTATCTAAAAATAAAATCTTCTAAAAACAAACCTAGACACAAGTCTTCATCTTCTTAAAGTCTTCACTTGAAGCCTTCTTGACTTGGTCCAAACACCGTGCTAGCTCCAAAACTTGACTTTAAATCCTTTGTTGAAGCTATGCACCTACTAAAATCTTGATCATGAATCTGTCACTAATTAAACACAAGATCATTAGTACTATAACTACATGAGTTAATCATCATCAAAACTAGAGTGATGGGCCTTCGGGCCAACAAGAAGGATAACTTAATTAAATTTGTTGAAAGGAATTATGTCATTCTCCTGTCCAATCAGCACTTGTCCTCTTTGGTTGTTGCTTCTTGCTTGTTCATCTTAGTAGGGAAGGATAGATAGTGGGATGAAGATAATATTGTTTTCATGCCCTAATTTATGATCTCTTCACGTTTCTTAGTGTTTGGGATACTCTTGTAGAAGTATTTTGAGAAATATTTGTATCAACTTCTCCCTAAATACATATATCAAATTTCCTGTTCCCTGAAGTGTCTGACACGGAACTTTCTAAACCTTTTTGGACACACTTACATTTTATAGATATAATACACTTGAGTCATTTGGTCTGTAATTCAACAAAATAAATTTTGAATTGCTTTACAATCTGTATGTAACTTATCCATGTAAAGTCACAAATATTGCATTGAGTGCTGGTAACATTTTATTTTTAGAACATGAAGTGTCATTGGAGTGTCTGCAAAGTGTTCAGAAATTTATGTGCATGACATGGTAGAAGACTAAAATTTTCAAGGGTGATACTGTTGTTTGGCGATGTTTCCACTTTCAGTAATTTTTCTCTGGGTATAAAACAACCATTGAATTATATATGAACCTTCCTAGTGAGTTATGCTGATGTACGTACTTTTGGTGTCATGCAATTTAGAAATCAGGTTGACTGTTTTCTACTGAGCCTGTACCATGCTTGGCCCTGAAACCTAAATGCAAACTAAGCGTGATCAATGCCTTGGTTGAATGAGGCTGAGCATTAGGTTTGACCTCAGCAGGAATCACGAACTCCAAAATGTAAACACTACTGGGTGGTCTTTGTAAATAAAAAGTTTCAGTTGCTAACTTAAGCATTTAGTTTCATCATTTCTCAAGTGCTTTATGTTCATTTTGTTTTTTATAAGTTGCTTTGCATGAGCAGGTTTCTTATAACCTTTTGCTGGGTCCTCATCACTTGTCACAGTAAGGGCCCCTTTGGGTTTAAAGTTTTCAAGACTGGAATTATATTTAAGTTGTAATTAGAGGTCTGCGAACTGTAGTTTGCAATCCCGTAATAGCTTCATTAACTTTGTGGTTTATTTGGATACAAATTGGAGAAGAGAAGGGGCACACTTTCTTGTAAAACTTGAGGCAAATACGAAGAAAGAAAAGTGCTGGGTTATGAAAGGTGGAAAGAGAAGGATAAGAGAAGTGGGAGCTCTTATTTTCCTTGATCATTTGGAGTTATGGAAGTTTAGTCTGACTGGACAGTTCAGCAAACTTTTGACGTTTGATAACTGCAGGTTACTAAACTGAGACAATAGCCAAATGGACCCAAATTAGATATTTGGAGTTGAGTGATCTAACTTTAAATAACCGGATTAAGAAACCTAAACTGCAAAGCCAGACAGGTCCTAGGCTTCTCCAGAAAAAGCTAGTCTTGGACTTTGGAAAATCACGTTAGCTTATGAATGGTTTATATGAGTCTGGTACAAGTTTGTAACGCCAACCATAGCTATCTAATATTCTTTTCTTGATTTGGGTTTATAATCGTGAATTTGATGTTTCTGCAGCCATTCTTACTCCTAGCATTTTGAGCTTATACTTCTCTACTTGCAAGAAATTTAGGAATAATTGTAATAGTTTCACAAATCTTTTCACTCTGACTTTCCAGTAATTTGGAAAAAAATAACCAATTGACATTGTAATTCTCCATCAACTATTAGAAAGATACAGTATTTCATCTGGTTTCAAGCATAATTCTAATGTACTATTGGTGAATGTGGCACTGGTGGCAGTGTGATGATGCCATGATGGGGTTAAGATGGCAGCCGATATACATCACATTTACTCTGTAGTTCCAAAAGAAGAAACATTTAATTTGATTGGCAATCATGTAACCTTAGAAATTCTATTTTTGCCATATTGCTCTTTTCACTCATAATCTTTGTGCTCCTTTACATAACTTCATGGAACTCCATCTTCTATTTATTTCCTTTTTCTCACATGTTTTTCTGTTTCCATGTAGAACCTTCATGAAACCTCAATATTTTTATTTCGGTAATTTCATCTTTACTATTGGCGCCATGTTTGCCTTTATATTATTCTCTTGTATAATGTTTTTTTTGAAACATATTCGCCCCCATCCACCCACCCCTCTCAGGAGATACTGCACTGCACGATTAAGAAGGCTGTACAAGTCATTGAAGTTTACACATGGTCGTGGCAAATTTACTCGGAGAGCTATAACGGAGTTGACGGTTACAGAAGTAAGGTATAAATTCTCACTTCTAGCAAACTTCACTGTCATTTTGATAATAGTTTTGACTTGTTCTTTTCTAATATGTTCATCATTTTCTTTTTTAATCATTTATCATTTTAAGGTTATTTGGATCCAATTGGAATGCTGTTTCGCTATAAGTTGGTCTTGATGTAATAGAAATTAGTGGGATCAAATGATTCAGATTATTCATGGTCTTCAATCTCCATTTGACATGTTCTATTGAACTTTGTCTGCAAGTTGGTTTTTGGAGTCCTTAGTCTAGATTCAAAATCCTGAAGAATAATGTATTTGTGGACCAAACATTTCTCACTAAAGAGGGAATTCATACGTTTATAATGTGGACCGAGGTTTTAATATTGCCCTGCCCGATACCAAAATTTATATCTGATATCAATATTGCTAATACGACCCAATATGATCTAGATGATACCGACAATGGCGATATGACGAACCAAAACAGCCGATGGACAGACAATACTGCCGAAAACTCATAAAACAAACTGTGTCTATGTGCTATGTTGGCCCCTGATTATGCAGTCAATAGGTGCAGTGGCGCACAATAACACAAAATGCTGCATGTGAATTATCATATGGAATCTGAAGTCCATACTTTCCCCTAACAAACAACCCACATCCTCCCCTATTTAATAAAACAGGGCTACACTAGTGCCACCATTGCATCATTATGGCTTGCCACTCAAATACATGCTCAGCAACTTATATTTCTAATGAGGATAGTGGTGAGAACAACTTATAAGTGATCAGATCAACCACACAATAAAGCTGAAGGGAACCCCACTAAAATACATGCTCAGCTATACTGGTTGAATTTTCTAAAAGTCGGGGGGGGGGGGGGGGGGGGTCAGCTGTTGATGCGGACATCCAACCATGGCGAGTGAACTAAAAAAGATGAAGTCGCGCAACTCAAGTTTGGATTCGAGCAATTCAAGGATTTTCATGTATTTTTCTTTTTATCTTTTTTCTGGGCTTTTTTATCAGTAGTTGTGTTTTTTTTATGTTTAGTACCACATCGACTATGATTTGAAAACTCAATTTTTGTAAGGTCTATAAATAGAACCATGTATTATCTACTGAGAATAATGAAGAATTGGAATTGAAATTAATTTCTGTGGGATTTTAATCTCAAATTTGATTAGGATTTATTCATCTCTCTCTTAAAGACCCTAACCCTATTCTATTTCTCTCTCATCCCTTTCTTTCTCTTTCTCTCTCTTTCACCACCAAACAAGCCCACAACCATACATGCTCCGCAGCTTATATTTCTAATAAGGATAGTGGTGAGCACGACCACTACCTTAGTGAATTATAAGTGATCAGATCAACCATACAACAAAGCTGAGGGAAACCCACTGAAATACATGCTCAGCATACTAGTTAAATTTTTAAAAGTCAGGTGGGTCAGTTGTTGATGCGAACATCCAGCCATGACACGTGAGTTGAAGAAGATGAAGTTGCGCAACTCAAGTTTGGATTCGAACAGTTCAAGGATTTTCATGTATTTTTCTTTTTATCTTTTTTTTGTTTTTATCAGAAGCTGTGTTTTTCTTTTTTTAGTACCACATCGACTGTGATTTGGAAACTCAATTTTTTGTAAGGTCTATAAATAGATCCATGTATTAGCTGTTGAGAATAATGAAGAATTTGGAATTGAAATTAATTTGTGTGGGATTTTTATCTTAAATTTGATTAGGATTTATTCATATCTCTCTTAAAAAACCTTAATCCTGTATAAATACAATATCATCCAAGTCGCTCGAAAATCTTGGATTAGAGGTTGTACCCACCCCCCGCCCATTCAAGGTGTCATGAATTGACTCCACGATACTTGAGGTCAAACATTGATGTCTTGTCTTAGACAACTTAAATCATTACAAAGATAATATCTGGTGCAATGTGATCGTCATGAATGTGGGTCAAATCATATTAGGTAGAGCATAGTTGTTCGACTAAAATGTCACTATTTACGATCGATCCAACATGTGTCAATTTGAGCATGAAGGTAAACATATTAAATTATTATCCTTGAGACCCAAGATTAGACAACCCAAGCAAACGTCTAGTTTGGCTTTGCTGCCAACCCCACCTTCTCCACCTCTCATTACTACTGCTGTTTCTCTATCTCTCACTAGTCATGCATACTCTATCCGCAAACCGCTTCTTCCCTTACTTCCGACACCATCTCACTATAAAGCATTCGAGTTTGCATCTGCATTTGGATCACAACAACACGAACTCCATAAAGAGATCAGCGATGGGAATAAACAGAGTAACAAGAAGCCTACTTTACGAACTAACAGTAGGAAAATATTTAAAACTTTTAATGTAGGCGATTATGTGCTGGTTCTGATTTATCCAAAATAGTTTCCTTCGGGGACTGTTAAAATATTGCATGTCCGCAGTGCTAGACCCGTCAAGATCTTGAATAAGCTGAATTGCAATACCTATGCTATACATTTTTTTAGAGATTATGACATTAGTTGTACTTTCAATGTTAATGATCTAGTGAATTACAAGGATTTTGATTGTAGCCAATTGATTGATAAGCCTTCCCTTAAGCCATTTTTTGAGAGCCCCTCGCTTAGTCCACTCTCAAATACCTATCCTATTACAATAGAGAGTTGATAAAATTTTAGAGGATGAAACTATCACCATCAAATCTGGTGAAACTCACATTTACTTGATCTGCTGGAAAAGGAAAGTACTAACTGTTGATTCATGGTGAGATCGAGGTGATTTGCAGCAGATTGATCCAGTACAGAAGGGAAGCACTATTCCACCTGACTCGATAGTGTCGAGTCTTCTCCTACTTAGGGAGAATGATGCGGACATCCAACCATGGCTCATGAACTGAAGAAGACGAAGTCACACAACTTAAGTTTGGATTCGAGCAGTTCAAGGATTTTCATGTATTTTTTTTATCTTTTTTGGTTTATCAGTAGCTGTATTTTTCTTTTTTATGTTTAGTACCACATTGACTGTGATTTTGAAAGTCAATTTTTGTGAGGTCTATAGCTATTGAGAATAATGAAGAATTTAGAATTCAAAAATAATTTATGTGGGATTTTTTATCTCAAATTTGATTAGGTTCCTCTCTTAAAAAACCCTAACCCTATTCTATTTTCTCTCCCCCCTTTCTTTCTTTCTCTTTCCCTTTCACCGCTGTCGAACAAGCCCACAACCATCTCCCACTCTTTCTTATCCTTCCTCTCTCTCATCAATAGCCCATCGACCCATCTTCAACACCGACAACGCCACCATAACACTACCTCCTTTATCTACAGCAGAACCCCAACCACCTCCTCTTCTCTCTTTCTCTCTCTTTGTTTTCGTCTCTCGCCGCCTCGCAATATTGTCAGCGATCTCGTCCTCTCTCCAAGTGGAAACACGTCTTCCTCCTTCGTCGACGAGCCAAAGCCCTGCCCTTCCACGCCTTCTGTCAGCACCAGACTTTACCGACAGACCTCCCCGCCTCTCCTCTTTTGCGCTCGACCAAGAGCATAAGAGATTCACGCCCTTCCTCCTTTTTGAGCCTAGACTGCGGCCTGCCGACAAGCCACCTCAACCCATCATCGACGCCGCCTTTAGCACCGTCACCTGGTGTCGCCCTCACGCTCTCGTCATTGTCGTTAGCTGCTACAATTTGCATCCAATTAGGCTTAAGTGAAACCCGACCTGTAACTGCGTCCAAAGAAGAGAATTGGAGATTTCGGGCTTAAGTAAAAATCCGGTTGCTACAGTAACCATTGTTTTAAATATCGGCCAATATACCGGTATATTGGCCGAGATACCAGTATTTTATCCAAAATGATACGATAAGTACAAAATTTACCGGATATCATTTTGGACCGATATTGGCCGATATATCGCCACGTGGCCGATATATCGGCCGATATCCGAGATGAAATATCTGATATATCAGCCCTTATAGTTACTTATTTGAATAGTAATTATTATTTTTTGCTTGAGAGATTGTTTTATTTTATTCTATGTTCATTATGGTATTTCAATGATGTTTTTATATGATGTTTGGATAATAACTTTTTTCTTTTAATAATATCTTATATGTATTTACTATTGATATATCAACCGCTATTTAGTACCATATCGCGATATTCACCCGGTATCCGGTACATAATTTTGCCAACCGGTATATCGCCGATATCTGATATTTAAAACACTGACAGTAACCCAACTGCATGAACAGTAACAGACTAACAGGTGCTGATCAAAACAGACCCGTTAACACTCTCTTCGTATACGGTTCATAACTCTTACATATGGTATTCGTTTCAGATGATTTTTGAACCATTATGTTCGTAACGATGAGATCTTCGTACCAACTCCACTTCAGGTCACTGAGATTCCTGTGATCATCAGTAGGTAATTTTCTTAACCCGGTCTTTTATTTGTGAGTTGGCATCTGCCTCTATTATTTTATCGATTTAATTTGTTGCCACTATATTGTGAGACTCGGAGATTCTATTTATCTTGTGTTCACTGATTATATATATTGATTGTACAAGTTTGTGCCATCGTAACTAAGTAGTTGCATCATTTAATTTTAGATTTAGAATGGTAGGACTGCACTGCACATTTTGTTAAAACTCACTTGTTTTCATATTAGTTTTAACTATTTTCCCATCCAAGGTCGTATAGTTGGTGTGTAATCACCTAGAGGGGGGGTGAATAGGTGACTAGCTAATTTAATGGTCAATTAATGCGTAATTAAAACTTATTAATGCAAACTAAAAGTTCTTATGCTAAACACACCAAGTATAACCTAAGAGTGTAGCCGGATTCCCCGTGAAGGGCTTTGGACTAACTCCTCAAGATTCCTCTAGATTAGAGTTGATGTGCCGCTTTGGCTCTCTTGATTGAATACAAGTGTTAGCAAACAATCCCCAAGCATATAACAAATTAGCACAATGTATATCAAGCATATAAAGATAAAGACAATATAAGCATGCAAGATATAAAGACAAGTAAGAGATAGAGAGAGAGCAATCACAAACACGGGAGAATTGTTTCGAGGTTCGAGCACACTTGCTCTACGTCCCCGCCTTCAACACTTGAAGGATTTCCAGTAAAATCGATCCCACCGGATCACTTGGTGCCGCAACACCTACAAGGAGTTCCCACTAGAACTCTTGGACTCTCTAGTCCCTTCACTCGTTCCCGCAAGAACTACACACCGCAAGCACGCAAGCTTGCCGAGGCCGCACCTCTACAAAGAGCTCTCACTAGAACTCGAAACACCGCGAACACACAAGTCCGCCTCCTCAAAGCAAAGATGAAGTCTTTGGTGATCACAACACTTTGATCACCTAAAAACAATCTCACAACTCTCCTATAGGATGGATATATCAATGGAAAGCTCAAGTGTTTGTGAGAAAAGAAAACACAAGAAAATCACTTTTAAAAACTCTTGATAAACTCTCCTTTTGAATGAAAGTATTTGGCTCTAAAATAAGTGGAGAAAACCTCTTAAAAGAGTAGGAAAAATTGGCTCCAAAACCCACTAAAAATCTTGTTAAAAATAATCCATAGAAGCCCCCTTTTATAGGCTAGGAAAAACTAGCCGTTGGGGCAAAACATCAGCCTGGACGGTTGTCGATCGACCGGCTAACGGTCAGATTTCTGACCGTTGAGCCAGCGGTCGATCGGCCCGGTCGACCGTGGCCTGAAAACAGAGAGCAGAGCTCTCTGCCGGTGGACCGCCCGGTCGACCGGGGCTTTCCAGAGAGCAGAAGCTCTCTGGCGGTCGACCGGGTCGGTCGGCCGGCCCTCCAGCCAAACAAGGCGTGCACGCTTGTGCACGTCGGTCGACCGACTCCTAGCTCGGTCCACCGGCAGAAGCCAGAAACAGGGATTTTAGGATTTAAAAACTTGGCTTTTTATCTAAAATAAAATCCCATAAATCCTTTAAAAATCTACAAAAATAAGTTCAGTATAATACTTTGATATACAAACTTGTTTGAGTAAAATCAAAACATGTTACAAACATTTTGAACTATTTTTGTAACTTAGAAATTTTGGTATACAACAAAATCCGTATTTTTCCAAATAGATTTTTTCAAAACTTCTTCAAATACAAAAACAAGATATTTTAAACACTTTAAAGCATAGAGTGTATGGATATGATCCACTACACATAAATGATGGAATATCTATGTTTTTGACAATAAGCACTAAAAATGGTTTTGGTTAAAGACATATAAACTTTGAATCAAAAAACAAACCGGTATTTTTCTAAATGAAGGCTCTTTTCCAAAATAAATTTTTTTTTATGAAAACACATCTAAATCTTGTGTGTGAGTGTATATGGTATACTTGAGCAATCCACCAACTATTCTATCCTTTTATTTTATCTAAAAACAAAATCTTAACGAAAACAAACCTTGACTCAAGTCTTCTCTTGAAGTCTTCGCCTCCTTCTTGACTTGGTCCAAACACGATCCAATGAGTTAGACTCCTCTTGAGTACTTGATGTGATCTTGATGCATAAGCTCTTGAATCAACACATGCTAGCTCCAAACTTGACTTGAAATCTTTTGTTAAAGCTAACACCTACTAAGATCTTGATCACAAATCTGAGACTAATTAAACACAAGATCATTGGTACTATAACTATATGAGTTAATCATCATCAAAACTAGAGTGATGGGCCTTTGGGCCAACAATCTCCCCCTTTTGATGATGACAAAACTCATGGAATTATATATGCATAGATTAAAGTAAAGCTTCAAAGAGCTCCCCCTTAACTCATGCATAACAATAAACAAATATATTTCAATTAAAGCTCGTAAATAAACAAACATGTATGCAAACATAAGGAGATAAACATGCCAATCAAGTATAAAACTAAACAAACATATATGCATCTGCATAAATCAAAAGTCCTTTTTCCAAAAAATTTCTCCCCTTTTTGTTTAAACATTCAAAATCATTCTCCAATTTTATAAAACAAAAGATGCATAAACATGCATAAACTCAATATATGCAAAAACTCAAATATGCATATATAAACTCAAAATCTTTCTCCTCCTTTTTGTCAATCATTAACAAAGGGGTTAAAGCCAACAAAAAAACAATGTTCTCCCCCTTTTTGTCCGAAATAAAAGTCAACAAAAGGGTGAAACCAAACAAATCAATAATAAGGATATATGCGATATACATTCATGAAGAGGAAGACGCTAAGTTAACTTTCCTACATACATGATGCATTACATGAAGAAGAGATGACAAGCCCTAATTCACATAACGCATATTATGCAATGCATAAGAGGAGATGTGAAGCTCCCCCTACACACGTGTATCGCATAAAGAAGAGTTGTCAAGCTCCTCAATATAAGATACACTCAACATGAATCTATATGTAGAAGAGAAGTTAAGCTCCCCTTGCATATAGGCAAGACAAATCAAAACATTTTTAACACAAATTTTGAGATTTACTCAGGTAATAAAACACATTTTGAGATACCTTTATAAATAACCAAAATTTTATGATTCTAATTGTAAATAAATAATACAAATTTTGAATTCTTCTTAAATCAATAAATTAAGATATCACAAGATATAGATATCATATGAAATAGGAAATTTGTGATACCAATTGAAATTGAAAAATTGAAATCGAAACATTTTTACATTTTGATACCAATGAAAGAAAATATTTTGATACCAATTTAAATTTACATTAAATTTTGATACCAATAGAAATACAAGATAAATTTTGATACCAAGTAGGTAAAATATATTGATACCAAATGAAATTTAAACCCAATTGGAAATTGAAACATATTGATACCAATTGAAATATATGGATATCAATTGAAATAAATATATACCAAATGAAGTTTATTGTACATTAAAAATGCCAATTGAAAATAATGCATAAGCTTATAAAAAGTACCAATTGAGAAATCAATTGAAATTAAGATTTAATTCAAGCTTAGTATAAACATACGTTGTGTTTTAGATACGTAAATATCTTGTAACTCAAGCACAAGCAAATCATATATATGTATGAAAAGAGAATACCAATAGAAATTGGTATTATATGAAATGAAAAGGCATACATATATAGAAAACAAAATATGAGTATATACTGATACCAATTGAAAATATGATGTAAATCAAGTATATAACTGATAATAACCACCATTTTTCATGCACAAGATAAAAGATTTTCAATAAGGCATACAAGGCATGCTCGCCCATCCGTCCGCCCTTCCAGGGGTTGGTATGGGTTTTCATAAATAAGAGTTTGAAAATATTTTTATTGTGAAAACACTACCATTTGAAGAATAAATAACTATATAAATTAATTTTTGAAAAACTAGTTAAAGATCCTTCAAACATGAAACCAAATCATATGTATATCATAACACATACTAAATACACAAAATATGACACTCAAAATCTATAAAACTAAAAAATAATCATGAAAAAGTCATGAATAAACAAATAAAGTGTGAGTGTACAAGAATCATGTAATTAGCATTTTCCATGAAGATAATCAATGAAGCTCAAAACAAATATTATTTAATCAAACAAGTGAAAAACATGAAAATTCATTTTTCATATAAAGATGAAAATCATAAAAATTCATTTTTCATCTAGAAACAAACTTCTAGGTATATGTATGTTTTTATCTAAAACTAATAATATGCATACATATCCCAAACATAAAAAGTTTCCATAATATATTGCATGAAGGCAAGTGACTCAAGGGACATACATGTATATTTATTAGTTTTGAACAAAAATAGCATATACATGAAGTAAAACATGTAAATAGGCAAAAACAAGTGTAAATGAGAAAATCATCAAAACTAGGCTATACATGTGCATATAGGTTGTACAAATAAGCAATGAAGTGCAAACATATATGAATCAATTGTTGCTCACATATTTGTACAAGTATATACACAAGTTTTGATAAAAACTACATCTAAACAAGTGTTTACCACATGAAGCACAAATACAAAACATGATTATTTTAACATAAAACTAAAATATGTTAAAAATTCATCAAATGTAAAAGCATGTAAAACTAAAATGGGAGTTTAGAGATAGTTACCAAACAAAAGAACTATACTCCAAATCTACAAAACCTGGTGGTCGTCCCACCAAACCTCCTTGATAGCGGTGCATCAAATGTATGTCCATCAAGTCCATGTGCATCCACCATCAAGGCACAAACTCTCTCACGTTTTGTGAGAGCTCGCACCTACATCAAATACAAAAGGTGAGAATTTTGGTACCCATTTTCTTTTGGGTCCACGGGGGTTAGCCTCTAATGGAACCCAAACATTCTTGTTAGCAAAATTTATAGAATTTATTCTATCATAACAAAATCTTGCTAAATAGCCTTTGCGGCCGCAATGTGTACACTTGTACACTCTAGGATGCATATGTGTATGAGTGTGGTCAAGACGTGCAAAGTGTGCATATGCATGTTGAGGGTGATGTGCATGAACATGTGGAGCTTGTTTCTTTGAAACAAGGACTCCAATCTAGAATGGTTAAAAACACATTTGCTCAAAGTTGAGCTTAAACAATCTATTTTATTTTCAAAAATTTAACTTCATTTTTAGTAGTAGCATGAAAAGCATGGTCAACAATCTTATTCTTTTTAGAAACATTAACCTTTTCTTTTTCAACAATTTTTCTTTTTAAAGAGTTATTTTCATTCAAAGCAACTTCCTTTTGTTTTTCCACCAAACAATTTATTTTTCAATGAAGTATTTCCTTCACAAAGATCATTTAATTTAGAAAGTAAGGAAATATTTTCATTTTTAAACTTTCATTTTCTTTTGAAAAACATTCCAATTTATCTTGTAAAGAATCTTTTTCATTTATCATGACATCAAATTTGTTTTTCATTTTCTTATTATCATTTTTAAGCATGTCATATTTTTCTAGAAGTTGTTAACAAAATGAAGCAAGTTCATTATATGGCATATCAACACCCTCTTCTAGCTCGGATTTGGTAGTTACCTCAAGAGGGTTATCCCTTTGGACCATGTAGTATACGTTGGAAGCTTCACTTCCAACATCCGAGTCGCTCCCCGCATAATATTGTTCTTTTCACCAAGGGAGATGATGATGTTCTATACTACAAAAGCCGAGTCAAGATTAGCAACCTTACATAAATAATCATTATTTAGGGTACTCTTCAAAGCATGATGGCTTTGAGTTAGCCTCAATATACTTGCTATTATTAACATATGAATCTTTAATGGTAGCAAGATAAACATGAATGCCTAGGCCTTTGAGGTACATAGACATCTTAACTTTTCAAGTTTGGATGTTAAGAATGTCAAAAGTGGGAGGTGACATGAAATCCATGTGTGTGTACAAATATTGTGATTAGCTACAAATGAGGATCTTTAACTCAAGGTTGTAAGACCCAAATCAAGAGCACGTGGCTCTGATACCAATTGTAATCACCTAGAGGGGGGTGAATAGGTGACTAGCTAATCTAATGGTCAATTAATGCGGAATTAAAACTTATTAATGCAAACTAAAACTTCTTTTGCTAAACACACCAAGTATAACTTAAGAGTGTAGCCGGATTCCCTGTGAAGGGCTCTGGACTAACTCCTCAAGCTTCCTCTAGATAAGAGTTGAGGTGTCGCTTTAGCTCTCTTGGTTGAATACAAGTGTTAGCAAACAATCCCCAAGCATATAACAATTAAGAACAATGTATATCAAGCATATGAAGATAAAAACAATATAAACATGCAAGATATAAAGACAAGTAAGAGATAGAGAGAGAGCAATCGCAAACACGGGAGAATTATTTCGAGGTTCGAGCACACTTGTTCTACGTCCCCGCCTTCAACATTTGAAGGATTTCCACTAAAATCGATTCCACCGGATCACTCGGTGTCGCAACACCTACAAGGAGTTCCCACTAGAACTCTTGGACTCTCTAGTCCCTTCACTCGTTCCCGCAAGAACTACACACCGCAAGCACGCAAGCTTGCCGAGGCCGCGCCTCTACAAAGAGCTCTCACTAGAACTCGAAACACCGCGAACACACAAGTCCGCCTCCTCAAAACAAAGATGAAGTCTTGGTGATCACAACACTTTGATTACCTAAAAACAATCTCACAACTCTCCTATAGGATGGATATATCAATGGAAAGCTCAAGTGTTTGTGAGAAAAAATAAGGATTGAAGTTGTGGTGAAAAACACAAGAAAATCACTTTTGAAAACTCTTGATAAACTCTCCTTTTGAATGGAAGTATTTGGTTCTAAAACAAGTGGAGAAAACCTCTTAAAAGAGTCGAAAAAATTGGCTCCAAAACCCACTAAAAATCTTGTTAAAAACAATCCATAGAAGCCCCCCTTTTATAGGCTAGGAAAAACTAGCCGTTGGGGCAAAACATCAGCCTGGACGGCTGTCGGTCGACCGGCCCGGTCGACCGGCCAACGGTCAGATTTCTAACCGTTGAGCCAGCGGTCGACCGGTCCGGTCGACCGTGGCCTGGAAACAGAGAGCAGTCGACCGCCCGGTCGATCGGGGCTTTCCGGAGAGCAGAAGCTCTCCGGCGGTCGACCGGATCGGTCGACCGGCCCTTCAGCCAAACAAGGCGTGCACGCTTGTGCACGTCGGTCGACCGACCGTCCCGGTCGACCGGCGAAGCCAGAAACAGGGATTTCAGGATTTAAAAACTTGGCTTTTTATCCAAAATAAAATCTCATAAATCCTCTAAAAATCTACAAAAATAAGTTCAGTATAATACTTTGATATACAAACATGTCTGAGTAAAATCAAAACATGTTACAAACATTTTGAACTATTTTTGTAACTTAGAAATTTTGGCATAAAACAAAATCCGTATTTTTCCAAATAGATTTTTTCAAAACTTCTTCAATTACAAAAACAAGATATTTTAAACACTTTTAAAGCATAGTGTATGGATATGATCCACTACACATAAATGATGGAATATCTATGTTTTTGACAATAAGCACTAAAAATGGTTTTGGTTAAAGACATGTAAACTTTGAATCAAAAACCAAACCGGTATTTTTCCAAATGAAGGTTCTTTTTCAAAATGAAAATTCTTTTATGAAAACACATCTAAATCTTGTGTGTGAGTGTATATGGTATACTTGAGCAATCCACCAACTATTCTATCCTTTTCATTTTATCTAAAAACAAAATCTTAATAAAAACAAATCTAGACTCAAGTCTTCTCTTGAAGTCTTCACTTGAAGTCTTCGCCTCCTTCTTGACTTGGTCCAAACACGATCCAATGAGCTAGATTCCTCTTGAGTACTTGATGTGGTCTTGATGCATAAGATTTTGAATCAACACATGCTAGCTCCAAATTTGACTTGAAATCTTTTGTTGAAGCTAAACACCTACTAAGATCTTGATCACAAATCTGAGACTAATTAAACACAAGATCATTAGTACTATAACTACATGAGTTAATCATCATCAAAACTAGAGTGATGGGTCTTTGGGCAATATGATGAAACGTTACGAAGTTTTGCTTTATCACTGATTTATGATTCACACGCATCACCGTTTAACATAAATTTTCCTTACTTTCACATCCCTAGTTAGCAGTGGCAGACATACATGAGGCCAAAGTTTCTAATTCTCAAATCCAACGTTCAAGTTTAGTCTAATTATGGACAAGAATTGGTCCCAGAAGATAAGTTGGACTTCTCTCTTATGGAGCTTTGGAACTCAGTTTCTGAATTCTATAATAACAGTTTGAGTAACATTAGTTGGAATTTTATGAGAGAAAAATTGCACCTGTAGGAATTGCATAAATAGTTATAGAAGAGAAGAAATGAAGGGAGCTTGGGGAAAAGAATTCTAAATGCTATCTTGCAAGGACCATTTCGTGAATTATCTGATGTTGATGATATAAATGTAATCTTAGTTAACAAAAAAAGAAAAGCCTCAATGTGGATAGATGTCGATGTAGCTGTAGCTGACGTCATGTGCTGCACAGTGTTTTAAAAAATCTGTTATATAACCCGTTATAACTCGTTATATAACGTAACACCGACCAATCATTATGTAACAAGTCTAAAAAGCATAATATTTGATAACTATAGTTATTTTGCCCGTAATTTACGTTACGTTATTAACGTAACCCATCGTAACTTACGTTATGGTGCAAGTCGGCTCTTTATAAACTCCTCATGTTCTCCCAGTCCAGGGCAAACCCCCCCCAAAAAAATTCACTCGCTTGGCGTCCTTTCTGCAACCTCGTCGTCGTCTCCTCGTTAGCACCAAGAAGAAGAAAGACATACCTCTCTCTGATCGACAACAAAAGAAGAAGACTTACCTCTGGAAGTTCTCCGTCGTGGTGGTTCTCGCTGACGTCGTCTCCAAACGGTGGTCTGCATCTCCAAGCACATGTAAGCTCTCTCTCCTCCGAACTCTCTCTTCTCTCTCTTTCTCCAGTCTCCCCCCAGATCTCTCTCTGCTTTCTCCCCCCGATCACTCTCTATGCTCTCCCTCCCCTGATCTCTCTCTACTTTCTCTCTCGACCGAGAGGGAGAGAGCAGAGAGACTGATGGGGGAGAGAAAGAGAGCAGAGAGAGATCGGTGGTAAAATATTGAAAACTGAAGGACACAGGAGGTATAATTTAGGGGTGGCAATTGGGTCGGGTTGGGTCGACCCGACCCGATATTATACGGGTCAAAATTCAGACCCAGACCCGACCCGGACTTAGTCGGGTCGACCCGACCCGACCCGTTTGACCTGATTATTAAACCTTAAATACAAATTCTTTACACTATATTATCAAATTGTTGGGTGGTATAGTTGGTCATCACACTAAATTCACACACCAGAGGTCATTGATTTGAAAATGGACTCACGCATATTTTTTGACAATTTAATTTAGGCGAAGAGGAGGCGTGGGCGGCGATGGAGGAGATCGAGCCGAGGAGGAGAGAGAATAACCGAGTCTGGCGGGTCAAGCGGGTCGGCGGGTTCAGGTCGACCCGACCCATTTAATAATCGGGTCAGACGGGTCGACCCGATTACGACCCAAACCCGATTAGCCCAAACCCAGACCCGCTAACTGTGGGTCGGGTCGGGTCTGGCGGGTCGCGACCCGTTTACCCCCCTAGTATAATTGAATAACATATTGTAAATTGAATTATGAATTATAATGAATAGTAAGGCTAAAAAATTATGAATTATGATTGAATTATGAATTATTGTGGCTTGAATTATGAATCTTTGTGTAGATTGAATAGCATGGCTAAAATTATCAATTATAATGAAATATGTGAATCATATTGTTGTTTGTATAGATGAAATTATGAATTATAACTTGTGAATGTGAAAAATTATTGTGGTACTTGCTAAAAATTATTGTGAAACTTGCTAAATGTGATATATTGTTTTGATATTTTTTAGATTTTTAAAATTATTTTCCTATTTATAAAAGTTCTTAAATATAGTATATATATATATTTTATTAAATAAGTATTAAATCACATAACCTATGTTATGCGTTACGTTATAACCTATGTTAACATAACAGAAGAAAAATGTTATCGTTACGTTATCGTTATTTTAAATATTGGTGCTGCATGTGCCAATTTCAATAATTGAGCTGGAGCATTTTTGTAGCAAGGATGAGTTAAATAGATGAAGTTGCAGCAACAAATGAAAGGATAACTTTACATTATGCATTGATCTTAGCTCAATGGAAAATAACAGATTTTGGACTGTACAATGTGGAGATAGTGTGTGGAGAGAATGTGAAGGGGCTTGGTTTTGGAGTCCGTTAAGATGCGCAAACTTGAGGATAGTCAAATAAAGAAATATTACGGAACACAAAAGATGATAAGATGGTGGCTAAACACATTCAAAGAATCCAGGCTATTTCTTGTACAGTGGGAAGCCAGCAAATTTTAGGATTTTTCCAGCTGGAGTGGGAAGCATAAATAAGACATTAAGGCTGAAGAATGATCTACCAAACATCTGAAAGTTCTGGTGAAACGGGCATATCTTTCCTTCCAGGAGTTGAAGTTGCACCCAAGAAAGGTCTATCAAACTCTGAAACAAATGATTTGATCACTGAATAAAGTGTAAACTTTGGGACAGCTTATTCTCAGCATCCAATCTAAAGTAGTCTTTCAAATTATATGCAAGCATTCTTAGGCTATTGATTTTATTTTGTATTCATTGCTGGCAGTTAATTGGTCAGGAATCTGTTGTAGTGATTTAATTGAATCTTTTATGATGTGTACTTTGAGGTGTCTTGTATGCCATAATTGCCAAGTATCTGAATTCCATGTCCAGAAGTTTGTTAGCTGTATGCAGTCATGTCATGCTAATGGCATTAATATCTGGGTGCTTCAAGTTTTGCAGCATATATTCATGTAAATATTTATAATTAGATAAATAATACTGGGTAAAATGTATGATGATTTTCTCCATTTATTTTTCTTTAAAATAGGTTTCTCCACATAGTTCTATATATGACAGAAAGGGCTTGGAGCCATGCCATGGAGAAAAGACAATTACCAGACGGACCAAACGCACGCCAACGCATTTACTTGCTTGGTAGACTGCGGAAGGCAGTAAAGTGGGCTACATTATTTTCGCATTTGTGTGCCGCTAAGGGGGATTCTAGAACATCATTGGAAGCAGAGGTATGCATCCCACTAATCGACAGTATTTTATGACACGAAACTCTAGTCTCTTCTTTGTAGTTTAGTACGTAATTATGTATCGTGTATGTTATATCTTAGTGCATGTGTTTTTTTCTGTGTGTACTTTGTTTATATACACGCGTTTTATTTCCTCATATATGTCATCTACTTTTATTTTGTATTCATATGCCCTATACCGCCTGTGTGTGGATTCTGGTGAAGGCTAAATCCACTTATTAGTATCTTTATTCATCTCTTAGTTTCATGTTTATTTTAAATTTCTGTTTCTTAGAGTGATAGCTTTCTATTCACAAATTTTCTTATGGTACTTGAATAATTCATAACGAGCTCAGGTATGTTGCATATTTAGACAAAACACCACCAATTATCTTTTACAAAGGTGAATTCACATGGTATCAATGGCAAGCATATAGTAAAGAAGAAAAAGGATCACTTATTTTTAACCATGTTTCTGCCCATTACAAATAGAGGCTTGCACATCAAACCAACATAAAAAGCCAGCTATCCCATTGGATCAGAACTTTTAGATGATTTCTGCATAGAGCCTCCTATAGTACTATTCTTTCCCAAGCAGTGTTCTAAATGTCAGATATTGGGGCCATGACGGCTGGAGAAATCCCATATCAGACTGCAGATATCGGGGACATATGAGAGATGTTTAGTAAACGTCGAGTGCATGTTGGGTGTTATATATATTATGTTCTAGATGTCCTAAATAATGTAGTCTTGACAAGGCAATACATATATAGATCATGTTAAGCCAAGGTCTTAATAGAAGATGCCACATTCACTACGGCCGGGGGATTTATGTGGATAGTGTATATTGGACAACATGCCAGGACATTAAGGCCACATTTGGTTTGAGAGCAAGTGATGAAAGGAAAAGAAAGTGATTGGAAAGTTTTTTTTTTTGTTTGGTTGGAGAGAGCTAAAAGAAAACTGAAGTAAAATAAAAGAAAATATGCTTTAAAATTTTCTATCACACTTTCTCTACCAAACCCAGAGAAAATGAGAGAAATGATGCTCCAGAATGAGAAACTTCTTTTTCTCTTTT
The DNA here is from genome assembly GCA_038442645.1 of Agave tequilana. Classification (NCBI taxonomy): domain Eukaryota; kingdom Viridiplantae; phylum Streptophyta; class Magnoliopsida; order Asparagales; family Asparagaceae; genus Agave; species Agave tequilana. The sequence goes on along the minus strand of JAVJIF010022875.1, from coordinate 30,271 downwards.
GAACTTCTCATCTTCTGCCTCCAAAAATATATAATCATCGATCACCGGCGGGCACCGATTCCAAGATTTCTGATGACGTTATCCTCATCGGCGAGAACTTTCAATCGCCGATGATCACTGATCTTCAAAGATTTTTGATGACGTCAACTTGCAATCGCTTACAATCAGTAACCTTCAATGATTTGGACGACGTCAAAGCCGATGATAACTAATCCTAAATGATTCTGATGACATCGGCGATTGTTGACGATCTTCGACAAGTGCCGATCCTCAACAATGGCCGATCTTGACTGAAGTCACTAGATCTCATAATTCTTTGTTTAATGTCATTCAGGGATCTCCCAATGCCACTTGACTTTGTTGGCTTGTTTAGGATGTGCAGAATTAGATTGAAATCTTTGGAATTGTTCCAAAATCTTTGAATTATTTCAAATTTTTTGGGTTTCAGTTGAATTGTCCTTTATAGAAGCTAAACTAACCTTCACAAAATTTCTGGGTTTTTGTTGAATTTTTCAAACTTTTTTCACCATTTTCGTTAGAATTTTCTATTGAATTTTTCTAGTAACAAAACATCAAAATGACTTTCTTTTCTTTTTTTTCTTTTTTTCTTTTTGTTTTCTTTTATTCCGTTTTCTTCAAAGTAAACACAACCTAAGTAAATAACGGGTGCTGCAATGGGATATATGCCTCTCATGTATATAAATATTTACAAATTTAATGTAAGTAGTATCTTAATTGTCATCAACCTAATACAATAACTCTTATATAAAATGCAATTGCTTGAAAGGATTTTTCTAAACATCTCACATCTATATTATGCCCAATGCATTTTTGTCTAAATAAGTTTAGGAAAATATTTCATGTGAACCATCTACTTGACTGGACTATTTTTTTAAAACACACTCTTAATTGAAAAGATGGGACAATGGTCATATTTCCTGACCAATTGTCCTATAACCATACAGGAATTGGGTAAACATGCGCTAAATGTCTCTACTCTGAATTTTGAAGTTAAAACTAAGTTTATCCTTTTCCTGTTTAAGAAATAATATATTATTTCTTATGATGGCTTTAATGTAAAACTTGTGGGCGACGTGGCAAATATTGTAAGTTTTTATTAGATATATTTGAAAAAAAAATTCTTGAACTGTACAGAATTTTCACTTAGTAAGCTTGCAGATGGCAGTCCCTGAATTGTTTAAATCTTTTTTGCATGTAACTCAATGATATAGATGTGAGTTTCTGCAATTTTAGCAATGTTCTTATTTATGTGCACAATGATCAGGGGCAGGAATCTTTCCTATTCCTGTACAGTTACAATATTTGGATATTAATCTTAATAAATTATAAACATTCCCTTCACACCATGTCATATAAGTCTTATCTGTAATTTTTCCACATTACTGTATTTACAATTGGAGACTTAAAATAATAAAACATTTGACTCCCCAATTTTATTCTATGTGGTTGTTTGAGTTGATGTGCATTTTTTCTTACCAATTCCAAGCTGCAACCTGCACTTCTTTTTTCTGTAGACCTTTAAATCATTTACCAAAGTAGCATAAATTATCTCAAGCAACATACATATATCTTCCATTTGTCCTGTTAATTTGTTTTCTGTTATACTCCATGAAGTGAATACTAAAGCACGGCTTTTCTATTGGCGAATGTTGTTTGGAAGCAATAAATTTGATGCTTCTACACTTGTCCCGTAAGAGTACCCAATAAAAAATGGGCGTTAAGAAACTTCCATGTGATTGGAATATAACAATTGCTAGAGCATAAAAATATATCTCTCAACCATCACAAAACTTCAGAGTTTTGGTGCAGTGGTAGGGACTTTAAGATGGTTTTCAAATCGAGCCATATGTGTATTTGCAAAGCGTACTACAAAAATACCTATGGGAGAAAGCCCAAGTTTGGCCCCACAAACGGCCCCTCATTCTGCAGGGAAGCATTACAGTATAAAAATATATCCCTCAACCCTCCACGAACTTTGTAGTTTCAGTGTAGTGGGGTGAGGCTTTAAGAAAATGAAAATGGAAATTTTTAAGAATCATTAAATGAGAAGATTTCAAGCCTATTGACAACTAACTATCATGCTTCTTTTAGCTTTCATATGGGAATTCACAATTCCTATTTTAGTTTCAAATTTTACATTTGGATTACAACAGCAACAACAGAAACAGTGCATTTTATCGCAATTTTTGGAGGTCATCTACCTTAGTCCCTTTTTTTTTTCCCATTCAGCTCTGTTGAGGACTAGCGATCACCTTTTTCCCCTTTCTTTTTTTAATTTGACCAGTGTTCATTTGGGTTTCCCTGTAGTTCAAGCATCTCCTTTAACCACAATACTGTCACTTTGCCTAATTTGCACACTCATTTGTCTTCAGTGCAAATGTCCAAGCCCACTCAAGCTATCCTTCCTCATCCTCAATTGAAACCATCTTTAACTTCTTCTGGATATGCTGATTCCTAATTCAATCTTCTATCATGCTACTTCTCGTCTACCTTAACATACTCAATTTGGCTATTCTCATTTTCTGTACTTCAATTAGTTTGCTGACTTAGGATGGAGGGCATGACTTGTCTTGAGAAGAGGGAGGAAGTTGGATGTTCATGAAGTAGGAAATTGCAAGTCGTTAATGCTAACTAAGGATGGAGGGCATGAGGTGTGTTGGGTGGAGGAAGTATGGTTTAGAAATGGTTCACTCTTCCCTTGATGCTTCAAGTTTTTTGTTCTTTGACTTACTGGACACTTTGATACTTGAGGACGGCTTTTAGTTACTTAAACCACTTCCAAGTCATAAAAGATTATGTCAAAATTTCCTTGTGTTGCAATACGAAAAATCTTATATCCAATAAGTCAAGCTTAGAGTTCATTGGATATAAGTCAAGATCTTGATTTTATTTTATTGAACTATGGAGTGTTGTTAAAGTGAATTTATTCATCACACACACACACATGCATCCATTACATATACACGTACACATATGGTGCAGAAATGTTTTATGCGAACACATTATCATATACGCTAAAGCACATTGAATTAGGAATATGTGGCCAGATTATGCAGTCATGCTAATGTGCAGATTTATGTGGGTTATGCTTCCGTTTAAGGCTCTGCATACCTGTTTATTTACTGCATAATTAACTTGACTTTGTGGGTTTGGTTTTGTTTTGATCTGCTAACCCAACTCGTAAAACTAAGCCTTTCTCTATTTTTTTCCTTTCAATTCGACCAAGTAGCTGCCAAAGTCCCTCTCTCTCTCTCTCTCTCTCTCTCTCTCTCTCTCTCACTCTCTCTCTCTCTCTCTCTCTCACACTCAGTGCAAACCATTCTCAAGCTCAGCACTAGTTCTCTAGAAAGATAATGGTAATAGGCATAAACTGAAGGGTAGAGAGTGATTGAAGTCTATTGCCTAAATTCTCATTACCAAGGAGAGCTAGAAGTATTTCTATTTCTCGTCAATTTGGCAATTTCTAGTCTCTTGCACATGATATTGAATCAACTTCTATCATCGTGTGTGTTAAAGGGCAGTCATATAAGCCTTTGACTCAGGAAATTCATCTAGTGTATTAGGGTCACCTAGACAGCTATAACTTGAATCTTCTTTAACAAAAAATTAAGTTGCAAGAGGGAGAAAGCGACTGTCTTAGGAGGCCATTATTCCGACACTGAGCTAAGCTCACCTAGCTTGCCTACTACAGCTATCACTTCTCAGAAAAGGAATCAGTGAAAATTTCTTCTTTCCGCGTGCAATAAGGGGTTGTTAGCCCTCTCTGAGAACACAAGAAGAGACTATCACTTCTCAGAAAAACAATCAGTGAAAAATTTCATTTTTTCGCTTGCAGTAAGGGGTTGTTAGCGTTCTCTGAATACACAAGAAGAGACTATAAGAGTTTGGTGTTAGTGACAGGAAGCTTTGGACCTGAGTTTTAAAACTCGGTCTTAGTCACTGTAGGTGCTTTTAAGTGGAGTACTGGTTTCTGTGATCACATTAGCACATTTTTTATATAAAAGCTGATCAGCAAGACATGTTTCTGAAATGGATACCCGTGACATTACCTATTAGATTCATCCTTCTCCTCCCCTTCTCTGGCTATCTTGCTCCATTCTTTTGCTCCGATCTGAGCTCTTCTTGTGGTGTCGAACATATCAACTCATAGTAAGTGTCTCTCACCTCCCTCTTCCCTCCATGCCGTTCACCATAGCACGCTTAATTGGCACCGGCTCCCTCCTACTTTCACCATGATCCAACCTCATCATTGTTCCATATGTAAACTTAATAATCTCCTTTCCTTTTTCATTAGCATAAACCCAATTCTGAGATTTCATTTCTTGATCTAATCATAGATTCAAGCTTCCTCTGTCTTTGATCTAACCCTAAAGCTATTGAAAACAATAATGTATTTCCAGATATGAGGAGAATAACTGTAGACTGTGCAGGCTGTATCCCCACGTTTTCATCTTTCTCTGATCTTAAATACTTTAATGCCCTAGAGCTTATGGGCTCTGATCGAATGCCTGTTCCTTGTAAATGTGTGGATCCCATGTGTGATGAATCGTTGACAGAGGACTCTGGGGACTTTGCCATGTTTCCTCAAACAAATGAGAGGATTAGCTGAACCCTCAAATATGAGAGAAAGGGAATATGGTAGGATGCATTGAGAAATATGTTTAAAATGCATTGGAATATACAGTTCAGCATGCATTGATATATGTAAGAAGTATACATTTATCCATTTTTAATAAATTAAAATGATATTATTAATATAGCACAATATCAGTTATAAATTTAGTTATTAATTAATTAAGTTTGTCAATTTAAGTTTTAATTGACATTTAAAACTATTTTTATACTAATAATGTTTTATGTCAGACGGTAATTAAAGAAAATTGAACATCGTTTGAAACCACCTATGATTTGGTTTTTAAATCCAAAGCCCCTGCCGGCAACCAGAAAAAGGAAATGCTGGCACTGGCATTCCCTATACATTAACAACGGTTCCTCTGTTGCAATGGTTGGGATATAATTAAACCCATCCTGCTTTAGTTTAATTTGTATGTGACCAATTTAAACAATCTTTTGCAATGTTTTTGGCTGTTTGATTATAAGTTTGTTCTGGTCATTAATTTTACAATTTAAAAACTTGTTTTAGCCATTAAATGTGAGAATTTAGAGCCATATAACTGTTGCTACGGCTCATCCTGGTTTTGTTACCAACTAGTAACAAAGTCTCTTTATAACCTTGAAGGGATCTTTGATGTGCAGGCATATGCCTCTTATATGAAAGGCACTCTGTTGTTTGAACAAGACCAAAATTGGAAAGCTGCATTAATGAACTTCAAAAAGGCCAGGTATCTCCTGATTTTGTTTCGAGCTTCTTGGCATCTTATTGGCATAATTCATTTTAGTTCTTCGCTCTGATTTTGTTTTGTGAGAAAAGTTTCCTAGTGTTTTCTCAGTATGAAGTTCTCATCTTGGTAGAGTGCAATACATACCATCCACTGCAATGCTTTTTCTTGGTAATATGATTATTTGTCAAAAAAAATTGTCTTCTTGTAGGGATGTGTATGAAGAACTTGGAAAATATGGAAATGTCGAAAATCAAGTTTTATGTCGTGCACGTGTTGAAGAGCTAGAACCAAGCATTAAATACTGTTTACACAAAGTTGGCGAATCAAATTTGGAAACTTCCGAGCTTTTGGATATGGGAGAAATGGAGGGACCTGCTTTGGATCTTTTCAAAGCTAAGCTGGAGGTAAGTTTGTTCATTTGGTGAAATTTCTCTTAATGAGACAATTTTTGGACAGCCTTTACTATGTGCACGAGAAGCCTTGCACTCTTAAGTAAAATTTTATCATAAAGAGCTTTTTCTTCTTTTTGGGCATTAAAAGGAACTGCATACTATATGACTAGTGACTTATTTATAGCATGTATTTCCAATATTTGCATGCTTTCCTTCCATAACTAAATTTAAAAACAAATAATTTCTTTATTTTTTAGGAATGCGAAAGATGCTTATGGGTCCTTCTATAAACACCTTTGAGAGATAAATGATAAATTGAACATATCTTATGGCTTTATCTAGATTTTTAGGCTGTATGAGCTCCTAATCAAATATTCTTTGAGTACATTATTGTTTTGGCCCTTTGATAATAAAAGATGACTTCTTGATTCTAGTTATAGAGAAATATTATATCCATGGAAGGGTCTTTCCAAAACCAAACTTGACTAACAGTGTGGCTGGAGGAGAGCTATCAACCATGTAAACATAAGCCCCGATCCTTTTGTCTAAAGAGGCTCTTTTGAAAATCCATTTCTGCATGCAAGATTCTCATAAAGGATACACACTTTGCTGATAGTGTGTTCAATTTGCTTATGCTTCCTTTAGTGAACTATATCACGTGACTTGGTGCTTCATTGAACGTGACAAACTGTTCCTCTTATTCTTGTTTTTGTTCCATGCCAATGCAATTTTTATTGTGATTCACTTGCCATTTCTGTTAAGCTGCTCATATTGCATTGATCTGTGACAAACACATCTAGATTGATTGTACTACCTTATGCTCTTTCTGTGCTTTGTTCCCATGAAGATTTATACATGAACTTCATGGATGTTCTTTATTGATTTTGATTTTAGGTTGTTATGGCTGAGGCAAGATCCCAACAAGCAGCATCAATGACAGAGTTCTACTGGCTTGGACATATATTTCCCATCAGTAATGCTAAAACTCGAGTCTCTATTTTGAAAGGTTAGTTATTTCTTTGTTCCCCTCTTAATCATTAGACTAATTTTTAAATATCATTAAGGTATTGTCCAGTAGTACTCTCTCTCTCTCTCTCTCACACACACACACACACACACACACACACACACACAAATCCCAGGGTGGGTAGAGGGTGAGGCTTGGACCCTCACCAGTTCATTGAGCTTAAAAAAAAACTCCAAAAATTATAAATCACATAATGATTAAAGATTGTTATATGTGATCAAGGTAAGAGTGTACTTAAAAAGTTATTAGAGACAAAAAACAAAGTTCCCTTCCAAAACAAAGAGAAGTACTAGAATAGCATCGAAACCCGCATATTAGGTGATCCCAGATATAAGGAAGGTGCTCCTCATTAATGCTTGGTGACCCACAGAATCTGACCCAAAGAACCAACCAAATAATGGGTTGACTACATGTTAAGTATCTGCATAATTGCTTTGTCTATGATTAGGTGGTATGTTTGTATAACCTGATTGCATCTCTAATTTAAGGTGTCCAGTGATACATATGTTTACGCGGCTGTAATCAGTCGTACATTGGATTTTACAACTCTGGAGATTATTGAATTTGTCATTCCAAATCTCTGGCGTCTACTTAGAATCAAATCTTATGCTTTAGTTCGTCGACTTACCGGTTGTGCCTGATCAATTCCTACTTACTAGTTTGAAGGTGTTCACCATTTAGTATTTCAAAACTCAAGGATGAGTTTTCTGCAACAAGGGAGAACTAATATTCAACGACTTCCACCTTTTAGCTTGATGCATATAATTTAGAGCTTTGCTTGATCTGATTTGTTTTATCATTTGTCTTTGTTTTGTTTTAGTTTTTTTTGGATAACGATCAGTTAGAGTTTTGATTTTATTTGTTTTATCAGTGATTAGATGTTTCGTTGATTAGTTATCATCAGTTACATGGATTGGAGTGGTTAGTTGGTCAGAGATTTGGTTGATTGTTGTCTTTACTAATTATTATCTGGTAGTCAGTATGTTGAGATCTGGATTCTCTTATAAAAGAAGGGGTTGAAATTTCATTGAATCAATAAAGAAAAATGAATAATTCTTTTTCGAATCATGGTTTAAAATCTCAGTATGTTATCGGTATCAACCAATGGTTTTTAGTATTAATATTGTCAAATCGGCTATCGATATTAGCAATATCCATATTGGCAATATCTACTATCAGAGCCGATATTGCAAGGTTAATATTTTTCCAGTATCTCAAAATGTGATACAGTATTGCTGATATATATATAAGAATTGGCTGGTATTTGAAATCATGTTTTGAACTCGTCATTTTTAGTCTCAATTCTAGTCTCAACCTACTAATTACTAGATAATGACTGACCACTCAAATTTCACCAAACTAATATTAATCAAATTTTTACTCAACTAACTACTCAAATTCACCTAATTGACAAAACCCAATCAATTTAATCTCTAACCAACTAATAGAAACTAACCAAATTAAATCTATAACTGATCATTATACAAAAATTAAATAATCCAACTGAGATAAATATAAAACTAAACTGATTTTAGCAATTCTCTATGATTATCCAGATATGATTATCTGGATTTAGCTGAAGTATTGGAACTAATTCTACATTAATTCTCCGTTGGTTAGAGAAAACTTGCTCTTAAGTTTTGAAATGCCAGCTTGGAAATGCCAAAGGGTGAACAACTCTTAACTAGTAGATAGGATTTGATGTGGCACAACCAGCATAGAAGCCGGTAGAATAACATATAAGATTTGATGAGAGTAAGTGGCAAATGGTTTAGGATGGCGAATTAATAATATCTGAAGCCGGAAATTGGAAATGAGTACTCCCTTAAAATGAACTGTGCTAGTCCACTATTTTGGTTTTAACTGAAGTTGGCACAAGATGCTCTTTGGTAGTCAACTCGAAGGGGTTCGATTGTTGCTTTACATCTAATATGGCTCGACTTGAGGTTTCATTCAACATAATTTTTAGGAAAACAACCTCTTTTAGAAATCAATCACATGGCATACCCTCTAAATTTGCATACGTATTATCTATCACCTTAGGTACCTCCTAAATATTGAGTACATGGTGTTAAAAGTTTGACATAGTTATTCGTACAACCTCATCAATACAAAAAACTTGAATATCTTCAACATAAATTTTCTTGCGGTGTAAAAGTTCATTAATTAAAACATGCTTGAAAGGATCCAACAGAGATATTCCATGGATTGAGATGGGGAGAAGTCTAGTCGTGATAATAGAGTATAGGAACAATCAAGAATAGAGACTCACTCACTTCCAACGGGAAAGCTTTTGAAACAGTGTGGTAGATGTCCTTTTCAACCTTCTTGAACTTATACTCAAAACAATTTTCAACCATTCTCTATCTTAAATGATAGCAAATGATTCTCTTGGCTAGATGTGGTTGGATTGTAGCAGGAGATGAAGTCAAAGACACATAATGATGATTTTAGAGTGCTTTTGCAGGTTTAATTTTGAAGAAGATTGCCCTTGAGTGGATCTCTTTGATGATCTATTGGTGGATTGTTGCAGATCTGAATTTAATTGACATCTGTATTTGTAGTTAAAGTTGGATCTGAATCTTAAAACGTGCTCGTTGCTAATTCAACTATAAATCAGACCTCTATGCAAATCTGAATTTGATGGTGATGGCTGAAACTGGATCTGGAGGCGGATCTCTCTTCTACTTTGTTACTAATTAACAGGGTAGATGAGAGAGATAGAGAATTTGGGATAAAAGGGAGAAATTAAAGTGAAGGTGAGATAAGAGGAATTTTAGGGACCAAGAAGCTCATAATTTCAAACACATTAAAACTCTTAATTCAGTAAGTTTCATTCAATCAACAAAAACTGAATATTTTTGATTTTCAACCTTTCCTTTTAGAAAACTCAAATCTCAACATACTAACTGTTGTTAGATAATGACTAATCAGTCAAATCTCACCTAACTGATGACAACTAATCAATTATATCTGTAACCAAATTAACCACTCAAATCTCAGGTTACTGAGACGACAATCAATGAAATCTTTAACGAACTGATAATAACTATCGTCAAATCTCTTCTGATCATTATGCAACAAAAATGAAATCTAACATAAACACTCTGAGATATAAATAATAAAACAAATATGATTTATCAAATCCATAAGATTATAATTATATGTATCAAGCTGAAGTGGTGAAACTCGTTCTCCATTACAGTTTATTCACTCTATATCCCGGTAATCTCTTGCTCCATAGTGAAGATAGCAACCTTCTAAGGAGTTGATAATTATTTCTGCCCAATAGGGTAAAAAGATCTTCGCCTAGATATGGAATAAATGCAACAATATGGTAGTCGGTTAGGTTTACGAGACAAAACGTCTTCTTTGACTTTATTAGCACAAGTGTCTAACTATTAGAAGAGTTAATGGACCCTAAAGAAGGCTTAATGTAAGGGAGAAGATTAAGATCCATGATGAATCATGCCTCTCCTTATTTTTGTAAGTCACCTAGGGGGGTTGAATAGATGACAAACTAATCAAATGCAAAACTAATGCGGAATTAAAAACTATTAAACATAACACACAAAGTATAACATAAGAGTGTAGCCGAATTCTCGGTGAAGGGCTCTGGACTATCTCCTTAAGATTCCTCTAGATTAAAAGTTGAGATGCCATGTAGCTCTCTTGATTGAATACAATTGGTGGGCAAACAATCCCAAGCATATAACAATTAAGCACAAGATATATCAAGAATATAAGAGATATGAACAATAAGCATATGCAAGATATAAAGACAAGTGAGAGAGAGATGAACAATCACAAACACGGGAGATTTGTTTCGAGGTTCGAGCACACTTGCTTTACGTCCCCGCCTTCAACACTATGAAGGATTTTTACTATAACGATCCCGCAAGATTACCTGTGCTACAACAAGTTCACACTAGAACTCTTGAGCTCACAAGCCCCTCACTTGTTCCCGCAAGAACAACACAACACAAACCCACAAGTTTGCCGAGGCCGCACCTCTACAATACTTTCTAATACGAGGGGGTGAAACACTTGTGATCACTTCTCTTGATCACAAAAACAACTCTCACTAAAAAAGCTCCTATAAGATAGATATGACAATGAAAATCTCAAGCTTGAGTGAGAAAAACTTGGATAGATTTGGAGGTGGAAAACTCAAGAAAGCCTTTAATAAAATCAAGAGATTCACTCTTGAAAAACTCCTTTTGATTTAGAAATGAAAGCTCTAAAAACTTGTTGAAAAACTTCTGTGGAAGATAAGAAAATAGCTCCAGAAAACTCTCCCAAAATTTTTGATCAAAACTGGCCCAAAACCCTAATTTATAAAGGCTGTCAAAAACTAGCCATATTGGCATGTCGGTCGACTGGCTGGTCGGCCGACCAACGGTCATATTTATGACCGTTGGGGTTGCCAGTCGACCGCACCCAGGTCAAAGACCGGTCGGTCGACCGAGGCAAGAAACCAGAGAGCAAATCTCTCTGGCTGGTCTATTGCTCGGTCGACCGGGGCCAAATCCAGAGAGTAAAGCTCTCTGGATCGGTCGACCGGTCCTCAATCCAGGCCTTGTGCACGTTTCTGTGCACATTGGTCGACCACTCGGTCGACCGACTTCTGGCTTGGTTAACCGGTCGGTCGACCGCCAGAAGCCCAGGTCTGGGATATTAAATGGATTAAAACTTGATTTTTTAACATCCTATAAAATCTCATAAAATCACATAAAATTCACAAAAATCAGTTCATTTAAATATTTTGAAATCCAAATATGTGTGAGTAAAGATCAACACATATTACAAACAAGTTGAACTATTTTTGCGATATAGAAATTCAATCTTAAATTGGAAACCGTATTTTTCATAAACCAAACTTTTAAAATGAAAACCTGATTTTTTTCCGAACTTGTTCAAATACAAAATAAGATATTAAAAATCATTAGAAGTATAGTGTGTATGGATATGATCCAATACACATATAAGATGAAATATCTATGTTTTTGACAATTAAGCTCTAAAATAAGTTTTGATAAATACAAAACTTAAGCTCATGATATAGAAACATCAAATAAGTTTTCTAAACATTTGAACCATCAATGTGTATGGATGAAATCCAAAACACATATAAACCATATAAAATTGTTTTGATGAAATCTAATCATGAAATATAAGGATGTATACTTTAAGCTCAAAACCAAAACGGTATTTTCTAAAATCAAAACTATTCTTGTGAAAATGCTATATAATTTTTTGTGTGTATATGAGCTTGAGCAATCCACAACTAATCTATCTTTTACGTTTTATTTAAAAACAAAATCTTAACACTTACAAAACATAGACTCAAGTCTTGAAAATCTTCTCTTGAAAATCTTCTCCTTTTTGACTTGGTTCAAACTTTGATTCAACGAGCTAGACTCCTCTTGAGCACTTGATACGATCTTGATGCGCGAGCTCTTGAATCAATACATGCTAGCTTCAAAACTTGACTTCGAATTTTTTATTGAAGCTAAACACCGATTAAGATTTTGATCAAATATCTGAAACTATATAAATACAAGATCATTAGTACTATAACTACATGAGTTAATCATCATCAAAACTAGAATGAAGGGCCTTTGAGCTAACAATCTCCCCTTTTTTGATGATGACAAAACTCATGGAGTTATATATGCATGGATTAAAGATAAGCTTCATAGAAGCTCCCCTTTAACTCATGCATAGCAAAAACATAAAGATATTCAATGAAAACAGTTAAACTAAACACAAATATATATGCATAAACAACAAATATTAAACATGCATATATAAGCTCTCTAAATTCTTCTCCCCTACTTTGTCTATTCATCAACAAAGGGATGAAGAAAAATAAACAAGAAAGATGTATATGCGATATACATTCATGAAAAGGAGAGACGTTAAGTTAGCTCCCCATACATACATGCATTACATGGAGAAAAGATGACTAAATCCTAACCCACATAAAACATAATATACAATGTATAAGCGGAGATATTAAGCTCTCCTCACACACGTGTGCCACATAAGGAAGAGAGATCAAGCTGTACTATATGTGAAATACATTCAACATGAATCTATATGTAGGGCGGTTTGGTTGCAAGGAAGTGGGCAGAAGCAAGAAAATAGGGAAGTATAATTGCTCACTTCCTTATCTATCCAAACACCAGAAAAGAAAAATAAGAAAATCCTTTTTTCTTTTCTCTTTTCTTTTTTTACACAACTATTTCCTCACTTTCAGAGTGCTACAGTTAATTTTTTGGCCATGTAAATATCATTAAATTGTAGCACAAAATAGTTAATTTTTTTATCATGTAAATTTCACTTGCATTCTAATTACAGTCTATTTTTTTATTTTTCTTAATTAATTTTTATTTTAATATTATTTTACGATCAACTTTGTGCTCAACTTTTCCACTTCCACTTCCACATTCCCATCCAAACACCGAAAAAGACATAACATTTTTTAAACCACCATTTCCTAACAATACCAAACACTGAAAAACTTACTAACCAATTCCCAAGTTCCAAAGGGAACTATTACCACTTCCTCACTTTCACCCTTAACCAAACAGGCCCATGGAGGAGATGTAAAGCTCCCCCTTGCATATAGGTAATACAAATCAAACAAATTTTAAAAAAAATTTAATATCACTTTTAAAGCAAAATATGAAATTTCTTGTAGTCAACAAAATATATTATGATACCAATGAAATCAAATTGTTGTTGACAAAATAAATGTTGATACCACTTGTAGATAAACAAAATTATTAAGATACCAATTGTAGATTTTGATACCAATTGTAAATTTTGATACCAAAAGAAGGTGAGACATGAAGTATATTTTGATACCAAAAGAAATACCAATTGAAATCAATGCATAAGCTTGTAAAAATACCAATAACATTTAGAATTAAATCAAGCTTAACATAAACTTTTGTGCTTAAATAAAATGTGTGGCATTGTAAAATAAGTATAATCTAAATCACATATATGTATGTATGAAAATAAAAATATCAATTAAAATTTGAAGTATACATATATAAGAAAACAAACATGAGTTTACAGAAATAAAGTTTCATTAAAATTATGTATATCTCATAGCTACCTCCCTTTCATGCACATGTTTAAAAAGATTTTCAATTTTAAGCATACAAGGCATAGTCACCCATCCAACCGCCCTAGGTTGGTAGGGATTTTTCAAAAATAAGAGTTTGAAAATAATTTAACATGTTTGAAACTCACCAATTGAAGAATCAAGAAACTAGTTTAAAATACTTTTTAAAAACTCATTAAAGATCCTCCAAAACATGAAACCAAATAATATATCCCATGAAGCATGCTAAATATACAAAAATTGTCACTCAAGATTTATAAGGCACAAAAATTAGCTCATGAAAACAAGATAATGAGTAAACAAAAGAAATGTGAGCGCACAAGAATCATGTGAATAGCGTATTCATGAAAATAAACAGTAAAACTCAAATTATCAAAACATATAAAAATCATAAAAATTTATTTTCATCAAAACTAAAATTTTCATCAAAATTAAACAAGCTTTTAGGTATATGTATGTTCTATCAAAATTTACAAGTATACATACATATCCCAAATATAATGAGTTCATAATAGAATTTTGCATGAAGGCAACAGACTCAAGGATATACATGTATATTTATTAGTTTTAGACAAAAATAACATATACATGAAGCTAAACATATACAAAAATAGGAAAAATAAGTAAAAGTGAAAGAATTATCAAAACTAGGTTATACATGTACATGTAATAAATACAAATGAGTAATGAAGTACAAACACATAATAATCAAGTGTATCTCACTACTTGTACAAGTATAACACAAATTTTAACAAAAGTTACATCTAAACAAGTAATCACCACATGAAGCATAAACAAACATGATCATAGACTAAATGCACTTGTTTTGAACTAGTATATGCATAGTAGTTAAACAATAGTGAGAACACAAAATATGAATTCATATGAATATGAGTATATCTTAAAGACTACCCATGTAAATCACATGTCTAATAGCATTGCATTTAACATAATGAACATTGAAAATCAAGACATGCTAAAATATTTTTTTGAAAAGCATGTAAACAAAAATAGGAGTTAGAGATAGTTATCAAAACTAATGAAACAATCTTTAGGTCTCCAAATCATGGTGGTCCTCCCACCAAACATCCTTGATAGCGATGCATCAATAGGGTATGTCCATCTAACTTCACATGCATCCACCACCAAGGCACCAACTCTCTCACGTTTTGTGAGAGCCCACACCTGTATCAAATACAAAAGGTGGGGACTTTAGTACCCATTTCTTTTTGGGTCCATGGGGGTTAGTATTATAGGGAACCTAAATATTTTTATTTGCCAAATTTATAAAATTTAATCTATCAAAGTAAAATCTTGCAAGATGGCCTTTTCAGGCACATTGTGTACATGTGTACACTCTAACATGCATATGAGTGGTGTGAATGTGAGCATGGTGTGCATATGTATGCGGTGGGGTATGTGCATGAATATGTGAATTTGTTTTTGTGAAATATGGATTCCAATTTAGAATGATCAATAGCACATCGGCTCAAAGTGGAGCTCAAATCAATGTTCTTCTTCATAATAGAAATATCATTATTAATTTTGGAAGAAGAGACATGAGACACAAAATCTCTTTTCTTTTTAGAAAAAGAAATATTTTTCTTTTTCAAAAGTTATTTTCCTTTAAGGCAATCTCTTTTTCCTTTTCAATTAAAATAACTTGGTTTTTCAAAACTTCATTTTCTTTTGAAACAATTTCAAATTTATTTTTAAAAGAATCATTTTTTTAATAAAGAAAATAAAGAAGTATTTTTCTTCTTTAACTTTTCATTTTCAGTTTTTAATATTTTTAATAAATCATATTTTTCAAGAATTTTTTGACAAAAAGATGCAAGCTCATCATAAGGCATGTCAATATCTTCTTCTACCTCAGATTCAGAATTTACCTCAAGAGGGTCATCCCCTTGGACCATGTAGCACATATTAGAAGTATCACTTTCATTATCTAAGTAACTTCCCATATAGTATTGCTTTTGTTCCGTTCACCAAGAGAGACAAGTGTGTTCCATACTACAAAAACCGAATCAAAGTTAGAAATCCTATATAAATATTCATCATTTAGGGTTGACTTTAAAGCATGAATGGCTTTTGTGTTAGCCTCAAGATGTTTGTCATTAATAAAATATGAATCCTTAATAATGGCAAAATAGACATGAATTCCTAAGGCCTTAAGATGCATAGACATCTTAACTTTCCAATTTTGAAAGTCAAGAATGTCAAACATAGGAGGTGTCATGAAATCCATGAGTGTGTGTACAAATGTTGTGATTAGCTAAAAATAGGATTTTTAACTCTAGGTTGTTTGACCCAAATCAAGAGCACCAAGCTCGATACCAATTGTAGGTCACCTTGAGGGGGTGAATAGGTGACAAGCTAATCAAATGTAAAATTAATGCGGAATTAAAAACTATTAAACTAACACAAAAGTATAACACAAGAGTGTAGCCAAATTTTCGGTGAAGGGCTCTGGACTATCTCCTTAAGATTCCTCTAGATTAAGAGTTGAGGTGTCACTATGGCTCTCTTAGTTGAATACAAGTGTGAGCAAACAATCCCAAGCATATAACAAAACCCAAGCATATAGCAATTAAGCACAAGATATATCAAGCATATAAGAGATATGAACAATAAGTATATGCAAGATATAAAGACAAGTGAGAGGGAGAGATGAGCAATCACAAACACGAGAGATTTGTTTCGAGGTTCGAGCACACTTGCTTTACGTTCCCGCCTTCAACACTATGATGGATTGTCACTATAACGATTCCGCAAGATCACCCAGCCACAACACCTATAACGAGTTCGCACTAGGTCTCTTGGACTCACAAGTCTCTCACTTGTTCCCGCAAGAACAACACAATACGAACCCACAAGTTCGCCGAGACCGCACCTCTACAACACTCTTCAATACAAGGGGGTGGAACACTTGTGATCACTTCTCTTACTCATAAAAAAACTCTCACTAACAAAGCTCCTATAAGATATGCCAATAAAAAGTTCAAGCTTGAGTGAGAAAAACTTGGATAGGTTTGGATGTGAAAAACTCAAGAAAGCTTTTGATAAAATCAAAAGATTCACTCTTAAAAAACTCATTTTGATTTAGAAATGAAAGCTCTAAAAACTTGTTGGAAAACTTCCGTGGAAGATAAGAAAATAACTCTAGAAAACTCTCTCAAAAATCTTGATCAAAACTGGCCCAAAACCCCAATTTATAAAGATGCCAAAACTAGCCGTTGGGGACAGATTGGCCTGTCGGTCGACCGGCCGATTGACCAACCAACAATCATATTATAACCGTTGGGGTTGCCGGTCTACCGCCCGGTCGACCGCACCTAGGTCAAAGACCTATCGGTCGACTGAGGCAAGAACAAGAGAGCAAAGCTCTCGGTCGACCGACGCCAGATCTCGACCGCCCAGTCGATCGGTCCTCAAGCCAGGGCTTGTGAACGTTTCTGTGCACATCGATCAACCGACTTCGGGCTCGGTCGACCGCCAGAAGCTCATGTCTGAAATATTAAAGGGATTAAAACTTGGTCTTTTAACATCCTATAAAATCCCATAAAATCACATAAAATCTACAAAAATCAGTTCATTGAAATACTTGAAATCCAAATACGTGTGAGAAAAAATCAACACATATTACAGGCAAGTTGAACTATTTTTGCGATATAGAAATTTAGCCTTAAACCGGAAACCGTATTTTTCATAAACCAAACTTTTAAAATGAAAACCGATTTTTTTCAAAACTTGTTCAAATACAAAAACAAGATATTAAAAGTCATTTGTGTATGGATATGATTCAATACACATATAAGATGAAATATCTATGTTTTTGACAATTAAGCTCTAAAATAAGTTTTGATAAATACAAAACTTAAACTAATGATATAGAAACATCAAATAAGTTTTTCTAAACATTTGAACTATCAATGTGTATGGATGAAATCCAAAACACAAACTTATTTTGATGAAATCTAATCATGAAACATAAAGATGTATACTTTGAAGCTTAAAACTAAAAATGATATTTTCTAAAATCAAAACTATTCTTATGAAAACGCTATAAATTTTTTTTTTTGTGTCTGTGTGTATGAGCTTGAGTAATTCACAACTAATCTCTCATTTACATTTTATCTAAAAACAAAATCTTAACACTTACAAAATTAGACTCAAGTCTTGAAAATCTTCTCTTGGAAATCTTCTTCTCCTTCTTGACTTGGTCCAAACCATGATTCAACGAGTTAGACTCCTCTTGAGCACTTGATACGATCTTCATGCGCGAGCTCTTGAATCAACATGTGACTTTGAATTTTTGTTGAAGCTAAACACCGACTAAGATCTTGATCAAATATCTGAAACTATATAAATACAAGATTATTAGTACTATAACTACATGAGTTAATCATCAAAAAAACTAGAGTGAAGGGCTTTTGGGCTAACAATTTTCCCTCATCTTTCTATTTGTCTATGAATTGATTATCTCAGATTGCATATATAGAATTTCACTTTCTTGTTGAAAGACTCATCTTTTTGCAAGGTTCATTTCCACTTTGTGTGCTTGTACCAAACTATTATACCTTATCATATCAAGACTCTATTTGAATGTGCACAATTGTGATTTGGTTGTTGGAAGTTGGGCTACTTTTAAAAGTTTTAGGAGTGTCAACACTTCTCCAATTGCAAGATGGACTTTCCAAAATGGCTATAAGACCATCTAAAATACCTAAAAATATAACATCCAAATGTTCCACCTTTTGCCTATGTATCAAGTCGTGACAAAGTGAACAGTTCAAAAATACATTGACCCATGTATGTTGCTGCGTCTGCGAAATTCTGTTAACAACATTTGGTTTATTAATGTTCGGTTGTTCAGACGTCGTAGATCTCATTCAATGGTAAGTTCGCTTCAAGAAACTTCAATTTTCAATTTGGAGTGAGTTCTAATATTTCCATGTTATACTTCTGCTTGTGGTCTTTGTCCTCTCTGTCATTTAATTAATTTTGCTCTCTATCTCCGTCTCTCCGTAGCTATTTATGTTTTCAGTTACATTATCTTTTTTGAGAATGTTGTAGTGCTTGATTTTATAACATTCTGTTTTCTGCAGTCATACATTGATTTGACTGGTTTTAATTATGTCTTGATTGATTTTAGTTTACTATCATATTGTAATATTTGTTCAGCACAAGAGCTAGAGAAAGATCTACATGGTTCACTGGCAGAATCACTTTCTTCTGAGAAGAAGCTTGCCATTTTTGAGAAAATATTTTCTGCATATCAGGATGCAAGAAGCTGTATTCGTAATGATTTGGTATGCATCTATGCATCTACATTTTAATGCGTTGATGTCTTCATAAATGACACTTGCATTTCCTTTTGGATTAATTTATCCTAACTCTTCTCCTAACAATATTATTTAATTTAGGCTGCTGCAGGAAATGCTGAAAATGTAAAAGATGAATTGAATGGCCTTGATAAGGCGGTTAGTGCTGTACTTGGACAGCGTACTATAGAGAGAGATCAACTGAGGGTTATCATTGCTAAAAGTAAGTTCACAAAGCAGCGGGATGACAAGGGTGAGAAAATCACTAAACCTGAAGAACTTGTTCGTTTGTATGATCTCCTAATACAGGTGTGTAATATTCTCCAGGAATATAGCAGCTAATATTTGGTAATTGAAAAATTACTTAATATTTTCACAACTTTTTATCTTGCGTTATTGAGACTTAAGCTGAATCTAAATTTTATGCTGGCAGAATTCAACAGATTTATCTGATTTAGTTAGTTCAGGAAGGATAAGAATACAGAAGAGGCCGCTTTTGCAGATGAATGTTTACTCAAGTGTTTGGTGTTTCGAGCAGAGAGGTTGGTCTTCTTCTTCTTTTTTCCTGAATAGTTGACTCATTGAGAAATTTATGAAACGATGACTGCTGGTAGCAGAATATCCCTGATCGTTTTGTTATACCTTGTGCGTCTCAATGAGTAGTTTTAAATGGTTAGCTTATCAAAAAACAAAAGGTCTACAGTATTCCTTGAGGTCTTTAAGAATTATTTCGTCAACTTATCCAATTTGCTGTATAGTTTTCAAGAATGGGGTCCTGTAACTGAGCCTATGATGGCACAAAGTTTTATTTCTAGTGGTTCCACAATAATTAATGGCTATGAAATTTCAAATTTCCTACTACTACATCTTTGGATTAAACAAGTTGCAATCTTTGAGGAATGAAGTTTTATTAACAATATGAATGTTTTGCTGTCTATTCGGGATGCAATTTTATGGGTTAATTTTCTTTAACAAAATTTTTTGTCTCTCCAAGTAGACATTGCTCTCTCTCCAAGAAGAATTCAAACCTGACCTGCTTTTAATTAGATAAACTGATTAATTACAGGTTTGGGCCATCTCCAAATTATACCTTATTAATTATGGGGTCTATTGGGTAAGAGCAAACATTGTTCATAGTTTTAATTCAAAGATAATTCCTTGTCCCTAATATTTTTTTCCTTTTTTTTCCCTTTTTTTGGCTAATGCTAATAACTGATTCAGGATGAACCTGTGCTCAGATACTGAATGTAACTTGATGGTGTCGAAGATAGTCATTTTGAAATAAATAGATATAAAGGATAAGTTGGCTAAGTTGAATTTTGCAAGATAGACACCTCAAGAAAAATTCAAACTCGCTTTCACACTTCTGTAGCATACATAGGAGATGCCCATTTATTTTACTGGTGCTCTTATACCTTTGCTACAATCTATATTCAGACCAGTCTCTTTCTATTAGCTTTCATGAATAGGGTGTTTCTGGGCCTAGATAGCTCTCTCGTTGATGTAATATCAACCTGGATCGCTATCACCTTCAAATCGTAACCAAAATTTAAATTGAGAATAAGATAAGATTTTAGGTTTCCACCCCTTACGCGGGCTTCTCACCCAGAAACTCGAGAGCAAGTAAACTCAAGAATTAAGCCAGATAATTTGAGGAAATTTTAATCATTCAATAATTATTCCAAACAATAGTTTAGGGGGCCTTATATAGGCTTTACAAAAGAGGACTACTGGGAAATAACCGATGTGGTACTAAACGCCCACAAAGGAACACAAATAAAGCTAAAACATCTACTACAAATAAAGCTGAAACAAAATACAAAATCCTCTAAATAAGCTAAGGCATGAAAAGATAAATGGGAACTGTGTGATGTTCTCATTAATTCCCTCGGGGTGGGAGAAACTCGACCCTATCGAGTGAGGACTCTCCTCACGAAGCATCTCAATCGGGCCAAGGTGGTGGTCGTGGCAGCAACATGGGTACATCATGTCGAGACCATGGTGGCGGAGGAGGAGCTGGTCTCCATGACGGATCGGTTGTGGAAGATAGCAGCACGATCAAGGCACAGAGAGTAGAGCGAGGCGCATCATCCCGGTTGAAGACGGAGCTGATACCAGGATCCCACGGGCTATCCAACTCGTAAGCAATGTACGCAATCCTCTTCAGAGTCATTTCGAAATCTTTACGCCAAGCGTGTAACTTTCTCGTGGCCTCAGTGTGACTCGTAACCATCACCCTATTATTAACTGTAAATTCCTGCAAAATACTATATGGGTATGCAGCAAATTTGTAGGTGTTATTGCAAATTACTATCAGCCTAGTGATATCATCAATATGTGCAACAGGCAGATGCAAAGCAGTAGGTATTCTAAGCATAACTCCTAACGATGGGAGAATGAGAGATATAATATGCCTCGAAGGACACACATCTAACGATGGAAGTACACGGGACTCGGACACAAACTCTAAACAACCCGAAAAAGAAGTATTAGAAACCATTTGCTGGACCTTGGTAAGAAATTCAGGTGACTCCCTAAAAGATGAATTGATAGGAATAACCATAAAACTAGGTTCAACACAAGGAGAATCGAATGGCTGACTAGGCACAGTGGGTATATTAGGCTCAACTATCTCGTCCACGTCATCATTGGCACTATCAGAAGACATGTGGATTTCATCAATAATCTGTGTGTCGGAATCAATTGCTATGTCTTCAATTATATTAACAATCTTAGGAGAGACTTGGACATCCTCAACAACCTTCGAGTTGTCAACTTCATCAGTGGGCACAGTTTTAACATGTTGACTCTCCGATGGGCAATGATAATCATAATGTCCATATCCCTTACATTTAGAACATCTGGTCTTGGCATTGACTAGCGTTTTGAAAGTCAAGTCCAGTCTTAATGCAACATTAAAGGCATCTTCAACAGTGTCTAAGTCATAGGGACCAGTAATCATAGCACGTTTTATTTTAGGTCGTAAACCCCAAACAAACCTAGTTAGAGTCTCAAAAGGGTGCTCTCTCACGTCACTGCGATAGGTTAAGTCCTTAAACATGGCAATATAATCATGAATGGACATATGACCCTGATTGAGATTGTGTAGCTGGTCTAAGCGGGGGTCCCTATACTGTTGACTAGTCATGATAGCTCAAGCAAACAAGCAGATGCAGTGAAGAGCCCTAGAGTCAATTAAACTAAATGTACGCACTAAACAAAAAAATACCCTAAAGTGTAAGTTTTAAATGTAAAGAAAAATGCATTCCTAAAATGATGAAAAGATGCAACCACTAGATCGAAGCAAATAGCATTTCAACCAACAAATTATAGCAATCCATATAGTAGTTGCAAGTAATCTAACGGTTAACGAATTAGGTCAAGTTATGATATCACCTGAGGGGAAGTCGTTCACGCCCAAACGCAAAAATTCTCGAAGATTCTTTAGAGAAATACTCACACTGAAGAGTTGAGATCGCCCACAAGACTCTTGGACAGCGGTGATAAGAAGTGAAAGCTGGATGCCTCGAGAATGGCTCAAACCGGGCCCGAATCGGGGCAAAAACAAGCTGTGAACTGTGATGCGCTGATCTACTGAACTGAATCTGGAAGACGATCGGAGCTTGAACCAGATTGTGACTACTGTAGGAGCGTAGTACTGGTTGTCACGAATCCACTGCCTCGAGAATGGCTCAATTTGGACTTAAAACGGGCTCTGAACTGCCGTCTGAAGTGATGCGATTCTGGACCGAGTCAGGAACGAACTGGACTGAGTCAACTCAGTGAAAATAACCCAGTTGGCTGACGTCAGCGCTGATGTCAGCAGAAGCTGACTGTTCTAACCGGGCCGGGTCAAGTGCGTTGGGTCGGGTCGTTTGGATCCGACCCGACTCGCTCCCCTTTTTTTTTAAATGTCGGACGGGTTAAACCCTCACCCGCTTGGGCACACCCCACCCGATCCTCTCTCCCCTCCTCGCTGTGGGCTAGGGCAAAGATGGAGCGGGAACGGCGACGATGGCGGTGACTCGGATCAAGTGCGGAGCTTGGTCGATGTTGTTGTCGACGGCGCAAGGAAGGAAGGACAACTCATCCTACTGCGTTGTCGTCGAATCGAGCTTCCGGTAGCTCCGACGAGCCTACGGAGAGGACGACGTGATTCTGGGAGCGCCGGCGAGCCTGATCACCTCTTCTTCCCTTCGATCTGCCCTTAGGGCTTGGCCCCGGGCACGGGGACGCGGTGGATGGCGTAGATGATGGTGAGGACGCTCACGGTGTTGTTGGAGACGATGAGGATGATCACAATGTTGTGGGGACCTTCTTAAGGATTGAAGAGATCGGTGACGATCAGTGTTAGAGAGGCGTTCATCGACGGCAAGCTTCGGGGACCCTGATGTCGGCTTGTACCCGGACAGTCAGCGGGGGATTTGAAGGGACACGATGGAGATTCGACGCTCGACTGACCTGGCGACGATGGCGGTGGCAGATCTCGACGAAGTTGGTGAAGACAGCGGCGATGGTGGTGTTGCTTGATGGCGGTGGATGATGTGGGTGTTGGTGTAGACCAGAGGCGGCGATGACGTCAGATGAAGAGGTTGAACGGCTGGAGAGGCTTCAGAAACTCCGATCTAGGTTCAGGAAGCCCCGACGAGGCTCGGATCTGCCCCGATCTGCTCCGGTGACGAGGTCGGTTCAAAAGGGAAGGCTTCGGCGGATTTCTGGACATGGCTGTCGGCGGCGGCGGAGCCTTGGATGGTGATGGTGTTGATGGGTTCTTGGTGCAGGTGATGAACAGTGCAGCGGCGGCGGAGAAAAGGGCGGTGGATCTGGTGCTTCAGTGGACTTCGACGGTGGCTGCTGTAGATGATGGAGGCGGTGGCAGAGGGAGAGGGCAGCGGCGAAACCCTAGGGCGGTCGTGGCTTGCTGGTGGCGGCGGAGATGATGATGCGGAGGTGGTGGACTGAGGAGGGCGGAGCCCTAGTTTTAGGGTTTCAAGGTGTGCGGGGAGGATAGGGATGATGAACAGTGCGGAATTATTTTTGTTTTGTTTTTTTTGAATTTTCAGAAAAGAAGATGAACAGTATGGCCTAGAATTTTTCAGGGATTTTCGAGGGGATTTTTTTTTTGTTGAATGGATCTAAATCTGAGGCTGATGTAGATTTAGGGTTTGGAGACTGGAAGAAAAGTTTGGAAAAGGAAAATTTTGAAGGGAATTGAAAATCAGGGCTCTGATACCAAAATGATGTAATACCAACCTGGATCGCAATCACCTTCATATCGTAACCAAAATTTAAATTGAGAATAAGATAAGATTTTGGGTTTTCACCCCTTACGCGGGCTTCTCACCTAGAAACTCGAGAGCAAGTAAACTCAAGAATTAAGCCAGATAATTTGAGAAAATTTTAATCATTCAATAATTATTCCAAACAATAGTTTATGGGGCCTTATATAGGCTTTACAAAAGAGGACTACTGGGAAATAACCGATGTGGTACTAAACGCCCACAAAGGAACACAAATAAAGCTAAAACATCTACTACAAATAAAGCTGAAACAAAATACAAAATCCTCTAAATAAGCTAAGGCATGAAAAGATAAATGGGAACTGCGTGATGTCCTCATCACTCATTCTTACTCTCTTTATGCCTTCTGGCTTGCTTGCCTACTCTTGCTCACAAAGCTTCTCAATCCACTTATTTATAAGCTCGTTAACAAGCCAGATCTAATTCAAACTCTTCATTCTATTTTTCATATGGAATCTCACCAACCAATGTGTTTCATACCTTTGGCAGCTTTCTCGGACATTCAAACAAGTCTGAAGAATTCTAACATAA
This sequence comes from Agave tequilana, assembly GCA_038442645.1. Lineage (NCBI taxonomy): Eukaryota > Viridiplantae > Streptophyta > Magnoliopsida > Asparagales > Asparagaceae > Agave > Agave tequilana. The sequence continues at coordinate 5,196 of JAVJIF010022875.1, read as the reverse complement.
CTAGCTAGCCTGAAGAACCAGTAAAACCTCTGATATGGCAACAAATGACAATGTTGTTATGCAAATAAATGGGTCAAATAGGTTATTGAGTTGCAAAAACACAAACACACCTGTGAATATACTACTCCAACCCAAACCAATTTATTTGCTATAACTAAATGGGGCAATCTCATATATGGTTCAGGTTGGTTGCCCTAATTTATACTGTAAAAAAATCTCTCTATTTTCATGGTTTCGATCCATATGTCACAACTTTTTTCTGATAAATATCAACTCTTATAATAAGGCATTTTAGTCGAGTTCTATTATCTACCTCCATTCTTTATCTATTGTTCTGGTTCTCCTTATGCATCAAGTAAAGTGGCTGGTACCTCTTGAAGGGAGAGAAACATCATGCCCCATTTCTACATGCAATTTTTAGTAAATCACAAATTTATAACATTTATTTCCTTTATATTTTTCCTTTTGCATAGTTGCTTCAATTCATATAACATATTTATAATTTTAAATAGCAAAACAATAAGAATATATAGAGAATGATTCAAACAAAACTCAAACTGATATATTAAGAAGCTAGTTTTTAGAAAGCAACTTCGTAATATTGTTCACAAAAAAAAAGTACATTTTTCTTACATCTTTTTCTATCAATATGAAGCTACCATGAATTTCTTAATATTGAAAGGCAATGTAGGTTCGGAACGTGAGATATTTTAAGAGAATTATCTGAAGAAAGAAAATAAGAGTGACTTATGCACAAGGTTCTAAATATTGGATATCGGGATCGTATCAAATGGGGTTTTTTTCATATCGGATATCAGATATTGAGGGAGATATCAGGGATACACGCACATATTAGGCGTTCATGTCGGACATTATATATAATGAAATATTAATAACTAAAAGTTAGTTTAGTGTCAGAGATATCATCTACCAAACAAAAATGATTTAATATGCATGCAAAGATGGAAAAAAATAATAATGTACATTTGCACGCAGTCATAGATCGTGCAATAAATAAGGGGAGCTCGTCGTGCTCGGGGAATGAAAGGGAGGCAAGTATCGTGGCCGTCAATTCATTAACAAGAAAAATTAGGGCTCGATTTTATCAAGCCCTAACGATGCAAACAACACTTATATAGTCAGGTGACAGATCGTGTTTGGGTTCAATGCTGATGGATTAAAAAAAGAATTCAATTAAAATAAATCCATATCAGCCGATTTTGCACCGATTCACATCAGGCGATTTATCGGCCGATATTTCAAATATCGGTCATTTTTTTGCTGCAAACGATATGGACAAACGATTTTCTCATATCGTATCAGCAACAGGTAAAAAACGAGATATCAGCTGATATCTCGGCCGACTCGACTGATATTTAAAACAGTGATTATGCAACACTCAACGTGTGGAAAGCAGTAAGTGGTATGGTAAGGTTTAGGCTTTAGCGGGGCTTAAGTGGCAAAAATCGACAACACTTTTATTTAATAAATTTAAAACATAACAAAGGAAAAAGTAAAATTAAATAGAATATGGGAAAATGAAAACAAAATAAAAAACAAAACGAGATTCTTTTTGATGATCCAAGTTATATGCAATATAAAAATATATTAAAGTATAGTAAAGGACATATAAAATAAATCTCCCCTGAGTGTTTGTCTAAGAAGACAATTATAAAAACTAAAATCGAGTCTCTATTATCCAATACAATAATTAATAAACTATACAAGATTTAAGAATGAAACACAAGCGATTAAGAAGATGAATGTAAAATGTCATAACATTTTATATGCAAAATGTAAACATGTCAATATAAAAGAAAGAAGACAACCAAAGCATTGAAAATTGGTGGAATTTTTTTTTCAAAAATTAAAGGCATAACAAAAAAAATAGAAAATATGAAGATTAAGAAATTTTTTGAATGAATTTATATTAGTTATATGCAATAAATAACGAAGAATTCATCAATTTTGAAGAATTAAGATAATAATGAACATCAATATAAGAATTAAGAAAAGCACAAAAAATAACTAATAAAAATTGGCAAAAAAAAATGGGAGGAAGTTATACAACAAAACTGAATTTTGCTTCAGTGCTTCCCATTTTACATTGGCAAGCACCCGATAAAGATGAATGTGATATCAGAATTGGTCAAAGCTGGAACTGATATCAGAATGGTTGCAAGTCTTGCCACCAAATAGTTTCCCACATGTAGTAGCATTGAGTAAGATGGATCACGACATCACCAACTGAAAGAGGGTCAGTCCGTGATTTGAATTGAAACCAGAATAGCTATCTAGCGCATCTTCAATTTGTTGAAGAATCCCTCAGGGGTTGGGCTGTAGTGTCAAAAGCATGAACACGAGACGTTGTGCAGGGTAAATGAATCTCTGAGGTGGAGTCTTATCTAGTAAAGTGTGTGGAGACTGGAGGATGAAAAAAGATTGTAATCAGAAGAAGATGTTTGCTTCACTGAATTTAGCTTGGTCAATCTTAGTGAAGAGGAGGGAGATCTAGAGCAGTCAATAATCAATTTTCAAGATCCAAGGCAAAAACATAGGTGAAGGCTTTCACGAAACCACAAATGATGATTTAGCATTTCATGCAAGTGGAGACCAAGTTTGAGTAGGGAAATGGAGGTCCTCGAGATATGAACACAACGAGTTTTAGAAAGCATCCTCCATCTCTGGCCATTGTAAAAAAGCACAGGGAAAAGTAATGGGGGATGAGTAAGGATATGAAGAGAGACACAGGGGGATTTATATTAGAAATTGATGTAGGAAGGCAGAATCAGAAAAACAGGTTCACACAAGCCCAAACATGGTGGTCGACTGAGAAAAGGAGCTAAAGATGTCGGTCGACTGTCCGATCGACTGACTGACAACAGAGAAGAAATACAGAGAGCAGACTCATATGTCGGTCGATCGCCTGGTCGACCGACCAAGAACAGGAAACATGGATTGGCTCAACCGGTCGACTGCGGGGTTGGCCAGCCAAACCCACTTTTGACCAGCGTCGCCTGGTCGACCGCCGACAAATCTGTTGAATTCTGAGTTAGTTTATATTTTGTTTTTGGATCCAAATTGAACTCCGATTGATTTTATGATTCTTTATTTTGAATTTATATTTCCTAGATAGATTATGACTCTTTTTAACCTATAAAGGCCCTTGTATTCTTTATTTTGCAGTAGCTTTTTTATTAATAAAAATTGAGTTTATCTTTCTAATTGCTCGTGGATTTGAATTGCTATCCTTTGCTCGTGGATTCGAGTAAATTGCCCGTGGATTCGAGTGTTGTGCTCGTGGATTCGAGTACGTCCCTACCTAAAGGTTCCCTCCAGGGTTCGTTAACGCTAGACGAGATCTAGTCGGCGGCGGCGTTTGCTTCCTTCTCCGCGTCAAGTGGTATCAAAGGCTCGGCAAACTTTCCGACAATGGCAGGATACAACAACGAATCGTAAAGCCTTTCTACAAGGGTGGACACTGTTGAAGGGAGGCTCAACACTCTTGAATCAACCATAAGCAATATGGTCCAAGAAACCAAGAAGTGTCCCTCACATTGATGATTGAGGTCTAACTGATGGTATGTATCGAAGCAGACGAGATTGTTCATCAGGTAATTTTCATCACAACCACCCCGACTCCACCTCTACAACATCATCCTCTACCACAACAACTACCACCACATCACCTCTATAACAACGTCCTCTACCACATCAACCAAGAAATACAGAGAGCAGGCTCATATGTCGGTTGATCACCCGGTCGACCGATCAAGAACAGAAACATGGATTGGCTCAGCCGATCGACTACTTGGTCGACTAGCCAAACCCATTTTGACCAGCGATCACCGCCAGACGAATCTGTTGAATTATGAGTTAGTTTAGGAATTATTTTTGAATCCAAATTGACTCTGATTGATTTATTTTTTATTTTGAATTTAATTTTCTAGATAGATCATGACTCTTTTGTAAGCTATAAAAAGGGCCTTGTATTCTTTATTTTGCATTAGCTTTTTGATTAATAAAAATTGAGTTTATCTCTCCAATTGCTCGTGCATTCGAGTTGCTATTCTTTGCTCGTAGATTTGAGTAAATTGCTCGTGGATTCGAGTGTTATGCTCATGGAATCGAATACGTTCCTAACTGAAAGTTCCCTCCAAGGTTCGTTAGAGGTAGAACGAGATCTAGCCGCGTCGTTCGCTTACCGCTCCGTGTCAGAAATATGGGCTTGGGTGTGTTAAGGCTAAAGAGTTCTATGTTTTCCCTTGAGAACAACAACTTTTTCCTAATGGATGCTGGAAATTCGAGAACCTCTGAATTTAGATGTGTACGGTGTCCTAAGCGATGGGTATTGTCAAACACTGAGGTTCTGTTTTGACGAGTAGAACATTTATCCTTTTGTTTCCTTATCTAATTTTTTATAACTTGCCTGCAACAAATTCCTTTTATCATTAATCGTTGACAGGAATGAACATATTTTCTTGAGAACTGAAAGGAAAAAAGTTGACTAAGCACCTTCTCATAATTATTAGTTACAAGAATGCACAAATTAGTTTAACTGATAAAACTTGAGCAAGGACCTTTCTCTTCATGGCACATATTGCCGGATGCTGTGATTTCAATATCATAGTGATTACTGCTTTATGATAATGGTGGTGACCCATGCATGATCAATGAATGTAATACAAATGTTTTACCTATGGAAATTCACTTAACTATGTCAGCAGAATTCATTCTAGCATGCAAATTAAAAAAAACGATTTAGTTGAAGACTGTGTTTAATTAGAACTTAATTTTGCAATCATAAAAGTCACTATCAGCAGAAATAATTGTTTCTTGATTGCTCCAAAGTGAAGATTCTTTATGCTTAAAATAAGAAGTAGTTCAGCTCTTAAAACAATCCAAAATTTTATTTTTCAGCTGATTTCTTTGTTACATTTTCCCCTGAGGTAAGTGTGATCTGACTGTTTATGTATAAAAGCTGCAATCAGCAAGTTCAATTAAATTTCACATTCATAAACGTTATGGCCTGTATGCATTCAAGGAGACCAGAACAAAATTTAGGTTCATAAATGTTATGATCTGTAATTATTTTAATTAAGAGAGAAGGTGTGTCTATTGCATGTAACAATAAGTTAGAAGACCTTGTGCCTGGCATTGTCAGATTGAAGGAAGCCATGGAGAATTATCCATGGG
>JAVJIF010022874.1:0-70664 GCA_038442645.1 Agave tequilana | reverse complement strand
ATTATGGGGCTTTGAGCTTTAGTTTTCTTCAAGGCACTGATTTTTTCCCCCCCTCAATAGACCTTGTGAAAATGAAAGGGGAGAAAAATCCTTCTTCTATTTCTTTTTCAATTAGTCTAATCTATTATGCAACAAAAGAGAGAGATTGATGTGCAATCTCCAGTCGCCTTGAAACAAAGTAAGAAAGAAAAGTAAGAGTCCATGAACAAAGCAAGGATGTGCATTTGGACAAATGTTAGTGACAGTTGTTTCAAACTCTTACTTTGTTCCTTGGACTCCTCCAAGTAATTTTCTTTCTTTATAAAGTTGACTTGTATTTCAGATATACGAGTACAACTCACGTCTCACATAATAATATAACATCCATAAATTCTTAATCCTATGTAAATCTACTCAAAAGCAGTTAAAAGCAAACAGTATTCAAACAAAGTTCAAATTTTCCTGCATGTATAAACACTAAGCATAAAGTTCAGCAATAAGAACAGATTAGAATCGTAAAATAAAACCTGACAGCGCCATCTAAGCTTAAAACAGGAATATTTAAAGAAATGCATGGCTGACAGATTTGCCTCAAGAAAAGCGACCAATTTGTCGTATAAAAGCAGTTTAATTAAGCTTCATTATTTGTTTACACCATGACATGTTCAAGAGATTTTTATTTGCATAAGTAAACGAATCGCAGAAGCATACTAATAAGCGAACAGATCTTTAAACAGATCATTATCTTCCCTTGCAGTTTGCTTTATCCATTAGCCTTCAGAATTCTTCGGATTCCATTATCTCGTGAGCTAGATTTGTCTTTCAAAGGATGTTATCTCTGTGTGTGTAGTGTTGCTTTCCAATACTAATTATCCATCAATAATATACCTTCGGTTGCTTAACCAGTCTGATTAGCGATGATTGTGACATTAACAGCTTACTCTCTTTGGATTAGCACTGTTTGTGCCGGATTAGTTGTGAGGAAGAATTTAACCGCAGCGGTCACAGTGATGTATAACAGTTTGATGCGTAGGGGATGGGTTGAAAAGAGATATTTTTTCTATTTTGTTTTGGTTGATTTTTTTCTTTTTTTTTTAAGTATGAAAGTTGATTGATGTTCTCAACTTTGTTTTAGTTGAAATTTTCTGAGTGTTAAAGTAGATTTTTCTACTCTCTCATCTTCATTATATTGAAATTAGATTTGCCCTCCCATTTACTGGTAAACTAACAACCCAGCAATATCTACTATTTTTATTGAAATTTTATTTAAAAAAAAAGCTCATATAGAAAGTAGGAGGAAAGAAAATGCAATAATAATATAAAGAAAACCGTTGATGTTTGAACTGTCGGTCTTATTTATTCTTCTTTTTTTTTTCCTCATCATTTTCTATTCATGCTAATTTTTTTTTTTTTTTTTTGCAGGACTATGAAAACTTTTTTTATTTTTTGAAGAAAGATTAACTTCAATTAAATTTTTTATTATATTCTTGTATCTTTAACTCTGTAGGTCATTCGGTACGACAAAAATATGATACGGAAAATGTGAGTGTATAATACAGTATGGATATTTCATAAAACAAATAAAAATGGAAATAAAATACGTAAACATAAAATTTTTGGTAATGTATACATTCAAGTATTATTCAATAAATCAATAAAAAGATTGAATTTAAAATATGCAAATATATCAACTAACTTGAGTCAGATTCAATAATATTTATAACTACGCTTTAAGATAATAAACAAATGAAAATCCAGATTCACGGCAAATAGAAATTTATAATTGAAAGCAATTTAGGATTTTATTTGAAAATAAATCTTGGTCAAGTCGTAAGTTTATGACCTCTTTATTTCTTCTAATTGTGAGAATTATACGGCAAAGCATTAGTCATTTGAGTATTATTCGCGTGCATAAATGACAATGAGTATAATACGGTATTCTAACGAATTATTGGAAACAGATATGTCCGCATACGAGGTTCGTTGAATTTGTATTGTACATGAATGAATAATACGTGAATTACATGAGTATTGAACATTCCTCAAATGTTCATATATTCTAAATATGAGAATAGGGCTTTGAGATTTTAGTTATAAAAAATTCAACCTTATCCTTTCATGACTTCCTAGGGGAGAAAAGGATGAATATCCTCTTCATTGTTCTTTTAAATCACATAGGATTCTGTGGGGTCACTAAATTGTTCTTTCCACTTGTCAAGCATTGATTGGCCCATAGCTTGGGGGTGTGTAAGGATTCGCTGCAACCGAAGGGTTGTAGGGGATTTGGAGCCCAATTTTGCTGTGAATGAAATTTTAGGACCAGTGTGAAAGATAAATTTCAAGCAAATAAGTGTGAAGAATTAGTTTTTATGAAGGTGATGTGCATTTTGGATGGAAATTGGACTCTTTTCTCAAAATATCTTAGCACTTGCATTATTGTATGAAAGTGTCAAAGGTATGGCGTATAAAAATTGAATCGTGATGATAAGATAGTGGGTGATTATTAAGAGTCTCCTTGACGAATGAAAGAGATGAGAGAAAACTGACAGCTACCAGTTCTCTCAAGTTCTCAAAAAAAGCTTGACGATGAGCCCTGCAATGTCAATTTTCTAGCTCATTTTTTTTTTCTTCATTTGTGTACTGAAAGTGAGTGAGAAAAATGCTAATGTTTTAATGAAATGAGCGCAAATTTTTTCACTTCTAATTTCTCAAACAAGTATTGAAAGAGAGAGGCTGAAAAAACTTACAAATAAACCCACAAAAAACATAACTTTTCACTCTTTTTTCTGAAAAAACAAACCGCACCTATGCTTCTTTGTTTTGAGTACTCTTTCTTTTGGTTTGTACTCAGCAGCAGGAAGCTCTGACTCACTATCGTTCCAATTATGGCTGGCCAAAAATAATTTAATATTTATCTTGACATAGTATTTTTTCTTTTTAAATAAATTGAGGAGCTTAACGTTTGCTTCTCTCTTGGAATTTAGTGTTGATGTGAAGGCACTTGATATTAGAACGCTAGAATGTATACACTTTTCAGTTCTCTGTGTACTGTAAGATTCCTTTCTCTATTTTCTATTTAAGTTGAAATGTTATTTTGTTAATTGCTCAGATTTTCCTTAAATTGCATTACTACTGTGCGTTTGTTTATATTGCGGCTGAAGGAAGAATCTGCTGCACATGATTCTTTGTGAATTACTTGCGCGCAAGGATTCCATACGGCTAGATTCTAGCATCACCATAAACTACATGAAAGTCAAATTGAAACTAAAATTTCAGCCAATGATGCAAGGCTACATACTGGGGGGGCGTAGATTTTATAAAGAATTCATTCTTTATTTTTATTAGTCTTTTTGAGTTCAGACTCTACCAAAGAATTAAGATGGGATCAGCCTCTTTTATGTCTTAGTATTTTTGAATTGAGTTCAAGATAGTAAATCATAAAGTTCAAGATGTCAGTTCAAGACGAATTCATCTTGTATTTTGTAGACATTATATTTCATTTGCTTGATTCTTTTGTAACATAGGTCAACCTAATGAAATTTCGAGTTATGATTGATGAAAAAAGCCCCCCCTCGTAGTATAGTGAGTCAGTGACATAAAAATACTCTTTTTAATTTAATCAACAAGCAAATCTGAAACACTTGTGTACTAGTAATACCAAAACATTATATTTTTATTAGATAATTAGTCTTGAATTTGATTCTCGGTTGTCCACAACAAACCAATTACAAGAAAGAAAGTCAAACATAATGAGATTCAGAAAATAAAAATAACAAAATAGGAAGGTTTTTTTTCATATCGATATTAGAATTCTAAATTTCATATTCACTTCTGAGCTCATCATATTTTTATGTCGATCTGTGAAATCTTATATTTGGACAAAACATCCCTCTTCGTTAGCTGATGTCTATTTTATAACAGTTGACATGTGAAAATACATTTATACCTTTTGTTAGCGCAGCTGCAACAGCTGCACCATCTGCACTTGAAGCAGCAACAGTAGTAACACCAGCCCGATCGGAGATGACTGGAGATGGACTTGGATTGAAAAGAGAGTGAGTTTATTGAGAGGAAATAGAGAAAAAAGATGAGGGTATAATAGTAAGTTCTAAAATTATTTTAAAATATTTAATTTAATTTTTTTTTAAAATATTCTAATTTATAAATAAAAAAATAGCAAGGGGTGATTTTTTTGACTTAACTCATAAGATTTGGTATGAAAATATTAAGATTTCGATAGTGAGTATGAAATTTAAAAAAAAAAAATTCAGGGGCCATATAAAAAATAAAATTAGAAATATATGAGGAAAGGAAACTAACCCGCGACCAAGTCAAGAACAGCTGTTCACCAGTTTCTATATTTCAAAGCCTTTGATTGACGGAGACCTCAATCGGCCGTGGGGTCCACCATGTGTTTGAGGAGAAATTTTTTGCTCACCGCGCCACGCTCACCGCGAGCGCGGTGAACAGTTGGTTTGGGTGGGCCCCACCGGGTGGTGGTCCCACTCGGTGGGACCCACCATCATCCTACGGCTACGCGAGCCCGGCATCTCCAACCACCCCTCCATTTTGGAGTGTACTTTCACTCCAAAATGGAGGGTTCAACAAAAACCTCTCCAACCATCACTCCATTTTCCACTCCAAATGAAATTCTCTACATATTTATTATTTATTATTATTTTATTGTATCAAATTTTAATTATCAACATATTATGTGATAATTTAAGTAAATTGCGTAATACTATTAAAATATTTTAAAATGTATTTAACTTTTTAATAATTTTATATAATATTTAATATTTAACTTTAATAATTAATTAATATTTTATTTATGAAATTAAGAAATTATTTTTTAATTCTACTATATTCAATTATAAGAAATATGAAATTTTTAATAATATATTCAATTTTTAAATTAATAGATTTATTTTTCATTTAATTTATATAAAACAATATAAATACTAGATAATTGTACGACCGAGGTGAATCACAAATACAAAAGGAATTTATTTTACACTACGATTTTGCTAATGCACAACAAATTACAAATTTAAGCATAAAACAATTATTAACATTGAACAAACCAGTCCAAACTTAAAATATAAAAATAACATAATATTTTCAAACTTTGATTATTTGAACAATCCAGGTGGTAGTGGAAGCGGAGGCAATTTAGGAGACTATTAGATATATTTTTTTATTAATATCTTCTTTATTTAATGTATCTGCTATTATGTTCCGCACTCTCTATGTTTGTATTAGTTGAATTCATGTATTTGCAACTTTGTTATTGTATCTGTCAGTTTTAATTAGTAATATATGTGATTTGTGTTCCGTTATAATTATCTTAATATTAAATTTACGTGGTTCAGCTGGTAATAATTTTTAATTTCAAATTAGTGAATTTGACAATTTATAATTAAATAAAAAATATAAAATGTAAACTTAAAATAAAAAACTTAATAAAATATATTGAATTAAACAAAGTAAAAATTATAAATTTAAAAACAAATAATTAAAAAAATTAAAATATAAAAACTAAAATAAAATACAAAAATATAAAAACTAAAAAATTTAAATTAACAAAAATAACTTAAACATAACCTAAAAAATCTAAACTTAAAACAAAAATCTAAACTTAAACTAAACTAAATAAAAACATTAAAAAATAAAAAAAAAGGCACCCGGCAAAATGCCGGGTGCTACAGTGCCGCGCCATTTCTGGCGCGGCACTGTAGTACCCGGCATTTTGCCGGGTACGAAATGGCGTGGGTTGGAGCCCACGCCATTTCTGGCCAAGCCAACCCACGCCAAAAATGGCGTGGGTTGGAGATGGCCTGAGGGGATAGAATCCATGGCCCAATGCTTGCTTCTCAAACCAAGAACACTGGTGTTTCCAGTCTAGGCTTGTCAATGGGTCGGGTCCAGACCCGGACCCGACCCGATTAAGCGGGTATGGAAAGGGTTGCTCTGAATCCATACCCGTTTACCCGTATACCCGTATACCCGAGTATTAAATGAGATGGGTCTGATTTTACTTGAACCAGACCGATTACCTATTTACCCATTTCAAAACATAAATATAAATAATACTAATAGAATTACAACCCTCTCAAGACTCTATCAGTAAATGATCCCTTTGTGTTTTAAATGTTGAAGACTGTTGGTTGATTAGTGGGTGATTCTATTGTTATGTTTTCCCAAATAAATTTGGGGGTCTTACTTTAAATTTTTTTCTTTATTAGAGTCTTTCATCGAAATTTTCCCTCCACCTCTTGCACCTAGTTGCATTTCATCTTTTATTGATATTAAAACATGCTTTCTTTCTTTTACAAAAATTTTTTTCCCTCTCTTCATGTGTTTTTGTTACTGTATTTGTTTATGTTTTTTTTTTTTTTTGTTATGGGTCTGGGTAAACGGGTCTGGACCCGCGGGTACAGCGGGTCCGGGTATGGAAACTCACCTTCTGGACCCACGGGTAAACAGGACGCGTATGGTACCCTCTTGGGTAAACGGATCCGGATATGGTACCACCTGTACCGCCCCAAAACCCGACACATTGACAGGCCTATTCCAGTCAAACGTTCGCAAAACCCTCTCAAATTGTTGGTTCGGTTCATGTGTGTGAGCCACATACACATACAATAAGAGAACCAATCACGCATTGACTCATGTATTGATCCTCTTATAATAGGTTATATGTATATGTCTCACATACATATTATAATAATTATAAGAGTTCTAACCTACGTGTCAATGTGTGATTGGTTCTCTGATTATGTGTGTAGCTCACACACGTGAACTGAACCCGTGAATTACTGCCCAGTGATCGGCCCAAACCTTGGGGGATTCTTCTCTAAAAAGGACGGCAGAATTCAAAACCCTTTTTTATTCCATGAACCTAGGCTGGAACCAACCCACAGTCCCCCAGCTACGTTCACACATGTCTCGTGAGGGCCTCTCTGTTTCTCATTTTTTTGGCGTGAGGAACATTTTGCCGGTTGTGTTTCAGTAGGTCTGTAGGTATTGTTGGAAAAGACACATCGTTATGCGGGCGATCACGTAGTGCTTAGTTCGTTTCTCTTTGTGAATTCATCACCCAGAGAGTTAAAATGAGGCAAATTTCTATAATACACGGATCCCGCATGTTCTCTTACACGTGACGCTGTCTTATTTGATTATGCTGTAAATTTTCGAATTTTGAACTTTAAGACAAATAGACCCTGGAGTCAAAATTCTCGCCCTTTTTAAGCCCACATCCACGTGCACCCAACCATGAGTGGGTTGGCGTTTGGTCGCAATCGGGTTGTGTTCCTATTTAATCTCATTGAGTCCAATTCAGTTTTAGATTAGAGTCGCCACATCGAACTTGTGCAACCTTATCAAAAATGGTTCATTATAGAAAACTCTCATAATGATTTTATAAAGACCCATGTAAGCAAAAAAATTTTTTTTTAACTATATTCAACAAAAAATAACTTGTGCCATTGTAAGATTTGACAATAACATTTGTCTTATTGAATTTATTGAAGAAAAACGTATCATTTCAGATATGATACAAAAATTCAGTCTATTATTTTAGTTTTTAATATAAATTTAAAAAAAATTTACAATACTTTTTTGAATGGTAAAATTATTTCAATTAATCAAAAAAGGTGTACGAAATATTATATTTGACTTCAACCTCTCTAATAACTCTCTAACATGAGAGCTCAATCACTCAATACAACTCTTAATACTCAAAATAATCTGAAAAACTCATCTAAAATAACTATTAACACACTAATAAATAGCTTCTGACTCGCCTTAAAGAAGCATCATCCATCTCCCCAGATCTACTACTCGGAAAAGAATATAAGATACATAGAACATCCAGTTATTTTAAATCATTAACTCACATATCTGAATCAACTTGATCTACTGATCGAAACAAAGTTCATCCTCTTGTTGCTCTAAGATTGACTAAATCTACTAATCAGAATAAAAATAAAAGAAAATATGATGGCCATCCTCTTGTAGATCGGGTTGGGATGGATATTAGGTATTTTAATCGTCGTCAAATAACTACGAACACGATCATCGATGACATCATTAAACTTCTGATGCAAGCCTAAACATAACTCACTATCATGGATAATTTATAGTAGTCCCATATGAGAAGAGAAGAGATCGTAAGGGAAAATTGAGATGGCTAGTTTTACTAGCCACTACTAGCAGTTGAGATCGGACGAAGTCTCGTGTGTGTCCTCTCCCTATTACAAAATGAATGATGAAAAGTAACCATTTGTGGCAATCAATCCTCAAATTTAAAAGGAATTCAAGATGGTTAGGATCATTAGCTACTCCCAGTAGTTGAAATTACACAAAATCTCTTGTACATCTTGTCCTAACTACGAAGATAAACGATGAAATTAACGTTACCGCTACCAATTCTTGGATTACAAATTTTATCTCATAAAATTTTCTCTAGTACCCTCTTTACTACTAGGAGAGAGAAAGCTCTAATCAGAAGAATAAAAGGAGATGAGGGGAAAGCTGTGACCCCCAAGGTTTCTAGGGTTTTAAAGAGAGATTGTAATAGAGATAAAAATATTACAATTTTACAAAAATATTGTCTAGTGAATTTGATACCACATAAATTTCAAAACAATAGCAGGACAAGAGGCTTTTCTACAATTTACATCAATCTGAAATTACATTCACAGATCTCAGTCCACACACAATAACTTAGGATTTTTTTTTTTTAATCACTTCTTAAAATCTCAGCCCATCGATTTCCACATTTGCCACAAGTAAGCTAATTCATGCATATACATTACGTCAATTTCTATATATTCACAAAAAAGAAAACAAAGCAATTCGGCAGCTCTTGGGTTCTTTCTCTATATATTAATAATAAAAGTTTTGCAACGGCATCGTGCTGAACTGCTTCTGTGAACACTTTGTTGTTGGACTATTGTGCAAATTAACCGTCGAGCTCTGCGTCTTTAAATAGCAGCATTCGTTCAGCTTCCGGCACTTGTCCCATCTAGCTAGCCAGCTATTTTCCCTTCTCTTCAAAAATTTTCTACTGAACTGGCCAAAATTTTCATGATTTTGAAAAAGAAAGAACCAAGAACAAAGAGTTAGAGGTCGATAATGGGGACAGTGAGCAACGACGGCAGCAGCGCCGGCACGGCGAAGCGGCGGGGATGCTCGTGCAGCAAGGAGGACTTTTTACCGGAGGAGTCGTTCCAGAGCTGGGGCAACTACAAGCGGGCGCTGAGTGAGACGGGGATGAGACTGGTGGATCGGGTCACCGCTCGGTCGATGGACGAGACGGAGATGACGGAGGTGAAGGCGAGGAGCGGGCACGAGATGAAGAAGAGCCTCTCGTGGTGGGACCTCATCTGGTTCGGCATCGGGGCCGTCATCGGCGCCGGGATCTTCGTGCTCACGGGCCAGGAGGCCAGGGAGGCGGCCGGGCCCGCCGTCGTCCTCTCCTTCGTTGTCTCTGGGATTTCCGCCATGCTGTCGGTGTTCTGCTACACTGAGTTCGCCGTCGAGATCCCTGTTGCCGGTTGGTATTTGTTTTATTTAATTATTTTATGGATGCATATTTAACTTTAGATTTACACATATGCATCGCGGTAGAAATAAGTCAATTTCAAGTAGTTTTAATTAATTAATTTTACTAAGTAAATTTGGTAGGTGTAACAATTTGATGGTGTACACTTCAAATTAAAGTAACGTTTAATTTTAATTTATGTAAAAGTTTTAATGCAATTCTATGTTACGTTTTAAATTTAGATTATGGATAAGTTTTAGTGTGTGATATATTATTGTATTTAATTCGGATGAATGAAATACTGACTACTGGAGTATAGGCTGTTATAGATGACTATTACATGATCATTGACTTAGATGGATAATTAGTTGGGAGTGCTCTATAATTAGGAGACTAGCAGATCTTATAGTTCTCATCTGTGTATTTTTATAGTATCTTACTAGTTTATAATATAATAATTCGTTGATGATCCGTCCCTTTGTACTTGTACTTGCTTTTTTTTTTAAAGTAAAAGATGAGAAATCTACCCCGCTTCATTAAAGAAATATCAAAAAGCTCTCTCTTCTCATTTTCAAGCACGTTTCTTTCTCTTTGGACTTGCAATTGATTAGAAATCTCTGCTGAATTGTGTGTTTTCTGTATTTGTGTCGCTATGCTCAATAGAAAACTTTGAGCTTTGAATGGATCTATAATTGCAGCTTTTGCACAGTTGGTAGAATCATGGTAATATCAGGGCATTAAGTAATTAACGCTACGTATGGCATTCACTAAAAGGAAAAAGGAAAAAATTTGAGCAAGACCTATATCCCATACTGTCAAATCTAATTAGATCCACTAATGTTAAAAGGTTCAGGATACATTTTTAAAATATGTATTCGTAAGATTACAATGATTAAATTAGTATATTATCCCAGAAATCATAAAACCTTTAATGTAGTATACATATAAGTATTTAACTGAACATATCAAAGATTTACGTTAAGAAATTAGACAGATAATATTAATACAATTACAAATGAAATAAAATTGTTAAATTTTCATTCCTATGTTAGAAGTTTTTTAGTCATCTAATATATCTGTGATATATATCAAATTTGTTAAAAAGAATCTAACAAATATTTGAGCGCATTCACTGCAATTTCTTAATCGATAGATTTATTTAGAATTAGTAGTTCATTTCTGGCGAAAATTCTGTTCCAATCTCTAAACGGACCTCTGCACTTGACTCTGCTATGAATTAGGCGGTTCCTTCGCGTACCTCCGGGTGGAGCTGGGCGACTTCATGGCCTTCATCGCCGCCGGCAACATCCTCCTCGAGTACGTCATCGGCGGCGCCGCCGTGGCCCGCTCCTGGACCTCCTACTTCGCCACCCTCCTCAACCACCACCCCAACGACTTCCGCATCCACGCCCACGGCCTAGGCCAAGACTACGACCGCCTCGACCCATCGCCGTCCTCGTCACCGCCGCTGTCTGCATCGTCGCCGTCGTCAGCACCAAGGGCACCTCCCGCTTCAACTACATCGCCTCCATCATCCACGTCCTCGTCATCCTCTTCATCATCGTCGCCGGCCTGACAAAAGCCGACGTCAAGAACCTCACCCCCTTCACCCCCTTCGGCACCCGCGGCATCTTCAGCGCCTCAGCCGTCCTCTTCTTCGCCTACGTGGGCTTCGACGCGGTGGCAACCATGGCCGAAGAGACCAAGAACCCGGCCAAGGACATCCCGATCGGCCTCGTTGGCGCAATGTCGATCACTACTCTGGCATACTGCGTGCTCGCCATCACTCTGTGTATGATGCAGCCGTACAAACAAATTGACGTGGACGCGCCTTTCTCGGTCGCGTTCTCGGCGGTCGGAATGGACTGGGCCAAGTACATCGTCGCGTTCGGGGCCTTAAAGGGCATGACCACGGTCTTGCTCGTCGGGGCCGTGGGCCAAGCTCGGTACTTGACCCACATTGCAAGAACTCACATGGTTCCGCCTTGGTTCGCCAATGTGCACGAAAAGACTGGGACGCCGATCAATGCGACAATCGTTATGCTGGTCGCCACCGCGGTCATTGCCTTCTTCACAAATCTAAACATTCTATCTAATCTTCTATCGATCTCGACGCTGTTCATTTTTATGCTTGTCGGGGTTGCACTCATAGTGAGAAGGTACTATGTTAGTGGTGAGACTTCGAGGGCTAACAGGAACAAGATGTTGGTGTTGTTGGTGATGATTCTGGGTTCGTCGATTGCGACTGCGGTGTACTGGGCTTCGAGCGAGAAAGGGTGGGTTGGGTACTGTGTGACCGTGCCGGTTTGGTTCTTGTCGACGATGGGGCTTTGGTTGTTTGTGCCGCAGGCCAGGGCGCCGAAGCTGTGGGGGGTGCCGATGGTGCCGTGGCTTCCTTCGTTGTCGATCGCGATCAATATATTTCTGCTGGGGTCGATTGATGGGATGTCGTTCATGAGGTTTGGGGTGTGGACGGGGTTCTTGCTGATTTACTACTTTTTCTTGGGGCTGCACGCGTCCTATGACACGGCGAAGGCGACCGTGGGGGCGCCGATGAAGAGGTTGGAGGAAGGGAGTAGTAATAGGAAAGGCAATGGCAAGGTTGGGGGCAGCTGAAGAGCAGTGAGAAATGATGCCTCCATGAATTTGGCAAAATGAGTTGTATGCAAAAATTAATTAAAGCTTTGTAATTCAACAGATTTGTAAATGGGTGGTGAAATTGTGAAATGTTTAAGGAATTTGGATCATTAAGCACTCTGTCCTTTTCCCTCTTTTTTGTATGTTTCACAAAGAGAGTAAGAACCATTGAGACATAATTAGCAATATAATCATTCTTGCAATCCCAAGCCCCCAATTGCTTGATACACAGAGCTCCCCTCCTCCACCTTCAGAGCGGCCTTAACACTGGATGATGATCCCTTGGCCATATCATAAGAAGCATGCAGCCCCCAGAGACAATAGTACACCAGCAGCCCAACCGTCCACACTCCAAACCTAGCAAACGATTTCCCATCAATAGACCCCAGCAGGAACACATTGATTGCAATCGACACCGCCGGCAGCCACGGCACCATCGGCACGCCCCAATCCTTGGGCCGCCTCGCGTGTGGCACAAACACCCACAGGCCCATTGTAGACAAGAACCACACTGACACAGTCGCCAAATTCGTCGCCAAACCCTTCCCGCCCGCAGCCCAATTGGCCGCATTTGCAATCGATGCCCCAAAATCAACACCAAGAATGCAACCAACTTGTTCCGTTCAGCTCTCAAGGTCTCGCCGCTGACGTAGTAGCGCCGGACTAGTATTGCGACCGCGACGAGCATCAAGATAATCAGAGTTGATATCGACAAGAAATTCGACAGGACGTCGAGGCCTGTGAAGAATGCGATGATAGCAGTGGCAATGAGCATAACTGCAGTGGCATTAACAGGCGTGCCAGTTTTCGGATTCACATAAGCCAGCCACTGAGGAACCATGTGTGTTCGAGCAATGTGGGTCAAGTACCGGGCCTGGCCAACCGCAGACACGAGCAGGCATGTCGTCATCCCCTCTAATGCCCCGAACGCGACGATGTATTTAGCCCAGCCCATTCCTACAGCCTCAAATGCGACCGAGAACGCAGCATCGGGGTCTAATTGGTAGTATGGCTGCATTAGGCACAGTGTGAGAGCTAGCAAGCAATAGATAACTGTAACAATTGACATTGCCCCAATTAGTCCTATGGGCACATCCCTTTCAGGATTCTCAGTCTCTTCTGCCATTGTAGCTACGGAATCAAATCCAAGGTACGCAAAGAAGAGGACTGCGGACGCGCTGAAGATGCCGCGAAACCCAAAGGGGCAAAAGGGGAGAGATTCTTGGGGTTTGCATTGACGAGCCCGGCCACAATAATAAACAGGATGACGAGGATGTGGACGACAGAAGCGATGTTGTTGAGTCGAGAGGTGCCTTTAATGCTGAGAATTGTGATGAAACCAACGGCTGCGATGACGGTGACGGCGATGGGGTCGAGGTGGCCGTAGTCGGAGGAGAGGGAGGGGACGTAGATGCGGAGGTCGTTAGGGCTGCGGTTGACGAGAGTGGCGAAGTAAGAGGTCCATGAGCGGGCCACGGCGGCGGAGCAAATGACGCAGTCGACGAGGATGTTGCCGGCGGCAATGAAGGCCGTGAATTCCCCAAGCTCGACACGGAGGTAGGCAAATGAACCACCTGCGACAAACAATTTCTTCTCTTTGATCCATCTGCGATCTAAAGTTCATGTCTAATATTAGCAAGCATTCATACCTGCGACTGGAATCTCAACAGCAAACTCCGCGTAACAAAGTACAGACATCATCGCAGAGAGCCCCGACACTGCAAAAGATAAAAGGACGGAAGGGCCCGTAACCTCGCGGGCCTGCAGCCCAGTGAGCACGAACACACCTGCGCCGATGATGGACCCGATGCCGAACAGGACCAGGTCCCACCAACGGAGGCTCTTCTTCATCTCGGTCCCGCTCCGGGCCCTCACCTCGTTCAGCTCTACATGGGCCAGTGACCGGGCCGTGATCCGATCCGTCAGCCGCCGGCCTGTGTCCTTCAGGGCTTTGCTGTAGTTGGACCAGCTCGAGAATGATGAAGATTCCTGTGAGAATTCGTCGTTGATGCATAGCCGTTCTCTGCTCTCTTCCATTTTTTTTCCCCCCTTTTTTCTTTCTTTTTTCTTTTTTCTTTTTTCCTTTTTGGAGAGAGCTAGCGCTTTAGATGAAGTCACGTTTCTCACAATGGTGATAATTGATGATGCAGACACTCGTGGAAAAATATGAAGCACATGACACCTTTTGTTGGCATGTCATTATTGTTTGTTGGCACGTCACTTTCCTTTAGCACCATACGCAAATTTCTTTGTTTTAAGAGAAATAGCGAGAAGGTCTCTCAATTCCTTTGAATTAGCTATTGAATTACAGAAGAAATATTGTAAAATTTTGTACTTTATCGTTTTTAAAGTCTTTATTTATTTTCTATTTTTTAAGAAAGGAATGAAGGATACCTTTTAGTCTTTACACACGTGCTGATCACTGATTACCAAGTTAAAAATCTCCTTTTCAACAACAGTGACGGATTTTTGAGAGATTTTTCTATTTTTAAGAGAAACATCAGCAGGCCCGAAGAAAGAGTATTACTAGTGAGCTAACCCAAAATAATTACTATAACTTTTAATAATAAAATATGACGAGTTTTACCTATATGCTTATCTGTGAGAGAAATAGAGAACAAATGTAGAGGGGGAAAAAAAAAAAAAAAAGGAAAAAAACTAGGTACTTGACATAAGAATAAGAAAAATTTCGCTACAACCACCTACTTCTTTCATAATTAGAAAAAAAACCTATCCTCTATTTTATTCTCTACAGCCTAATTCATGCCAGCATTGTAACCCCCGTTTTACATGTACATATCTCAGTACTAGTATTCGATACAGTGTAAATATTTGATTTGACCTTCCTGATAGTCAGACTGAATCGTTTCAACTCAACTCCAGATCTCAATATTTTGGATTTTTCTAATTTTTTTGAATTATTTTGAAAAATATCCGGAATTCGGTATCAACCGGTACCGCTAATCGACTGCAAAATTTCTAATTAACAAAAAGAGATGAATTTCAAAACTCAGATTTCATAACTTTGCTCAGGATAATATTTTCTATTTTGAGAATTTTTGGTTCTAAATTAATCAAATTAAAATAATAATATAATATTTTTTCTTTTTTCTTTCCTTCTCCATTTTCTTTCTCCCATTCTTTGGATTCTTCTCCTCTTCTCTCCTCTCTTCGTGTCTCTCCACAGCCATTTCCCTCTCTCCCCCTCTTTCTTTTTATTTTATTTATCTCACTCTCTTCCTAGTTCTCCCTCTTACTATCTCTCACACTCTGTGCCTCACACTCTCTCTCCACTATCCTTACTCTTCCCCAGGCCCAGACCATTGCCAGGGTCATCCCGTCCGGCCAGTCACCGCTGTGGTGCGGTTGTGCCAGGATACCACCCCAAATCCCCTCCTCTCCCTCTTCTTCTTCCTTTTTTCTCTCTCTTTCTTTCTTCCCTTCTTTCTTTTTTTCTTCTTCCTTTTCAACTTCTCGCTCTCCTCTTTTCTCTCTTCCTATAGCAGGTCGATGTCGTTTGGCAGGCTAAGCGTCGTCACCGACTGGCCAGGTGTTACCGCAACCAACCAGGTCCCCTCTCCCCTCCTTCTCCCTTGGTCTCTCTCTTCCTCACTCTCACTCTCTCTTTCTCTCTCTCTTTCCCTCTTGTTCTACCCTCTCCCCTCGCCGCCAGCCGACCTAACTCTGTCACGTCAACTGCTTTCTGTCCTCATCCCTCTCATTATATATCCTTTTCCTTCTCTTCCATAATGAATCCCATAATGGATCCAAACCTATAAATCCGAACCTAGACCCACTAACTAAAAACCCCATATTCTCTTAAGTTATTTGGGTTAGGATTATTGGATCTGAACTCGACCCAATAGTTGTAACACCCCAAAATTTTAAATCTTGATTTAGTACTAGTTAAAGAGGATAAACTGATCATCTGGGGAAAGGACCGAACTAAGATGGTGTAACAATAGATGTTTAGAAATCCCGTGGAACAAAATTTGAAAATGGGGAGTATGGGTATTTGATATATTTACATATATACATATACGTGTATATTAGGTATATGTAAATCTTTGTGACAATGATCATCCTTGTATGAATATATGTATTTATATACTTGTATATCTCCAATATATTGTTCATACTTATATATGTAATAAAGTGGTATATGTGTATATTGTATAAATACAAGTCTATAAACAAAATACCAAGAAAATACCATAATAATGTATTGAGAAGGATTTAGTGGAAAGGGATAGATATGCATGAGATGGGTAGATGGATGGTTAGGATTTTGCTTGGGAATGATTTAGTGTATATCTCCAATAAGTTTGTCATCATCAAAACTAAGGTAAAGGCCACTGGGCTAACATAACGGTCATCCCTCTTTATACTCGTATAATACTATATAATTAGTATATATTTATTTATATTATTATATATTAATAATAATTTTATATATATTCAATATATGTAATATTAATATATCCATTTTGAGAATTTTGAAAAAAAATGAGGGGTGAACTCATCATCTCTTTGGGTAAAATTCCCTAAGAACGGTTCTCAAGGATTTGTGTGAGAACTTTCATGTGGGCCGTCAGATCTGATAGATCAAATCAAATAAAATCAGGTCTTATCAGATCTGATGGCCCACATGAAAGTTCTCACAGAAATTCGTGAGAACCTTCTTAGAGGATCAACTCACTCTGTGTGTTTGTGTGTGTAGACACACAGTTGTATCCTTCCAAAAGGATTTGAGGCTGAATTCTTCCCACTCAAATACCAACATCCGACATTCGAATACAAGATCCACTCTATTGAAGTTGATCTATATTATTTCAAGTATTTATAAATGTAAAATAAAGTGTTTTAAATACTTTTTTTACATTGCATCAAGTAGGAAAAAACGGATGACCTAAATAGTGAGTTGGTTAATTTAACGATGTAGAATATTTGAAACCTAGCAAAAATTGGTTTGTAGGGGTTTTAAATGTTTAGATCATAATTAAATGGTCGGATCGAGAATTTGTATGTCTAAAGACATAGAACTAACAAACTCACTACTTTCTGCCGTCCATTTTGCACTGCTCAATGGATGAGCAAAAAATATTCAAAACACATGATTTGATTTATAGATACTTGAAATAATATAAATCAACTTCAACAGAGTGGATCTTGTATTCGAATGTCAGAGGGTTTTATCTGAGTTGAAAGGATTTAAGCTCAAATCCTTTTTGAAAGGACACAAGTCTCTCTCTCTATATGTGTGTGTATCTCAAAGCCCAATTATCATTCTCTCTCTTCTCATTTTTCTCGCCCATCGCAAGAGCCCAATGTCCCAGCCATCGTGCTACATTGACGTGCTTT
This sequence comes from Agave tequilana, assembly GCA_038442645.1. Lineage (NCBI taxonomy): Eukaryota > Viridiplantae > Streptophyta > Magnoliopsida > Asparagales > Asparagaceae > Agave > Agave tequilana. The sequence goes on along the minus strand of JAVJIF010022874.1, from coordinate 53,140 downwards.
AAGAGACAACAAGAAATGTATTTAAACTCTATTCTTGGTTCACCACTGCCGTTTAAACACTGTAAGGGCAAAAGTGTCCAAGTTAATAAGATTCACCCCTGGACTCGCGGTCATCCTGCTTCAGATACAAGGGCTCTTGATACTATTTAAATCATGCTATTCAAATTTAGCTCGATTCAAGAGAGTAACATGTGAAACCTTAGAAAATTTTAAAAATTTCTTTAACAAGCCACCTACATTCCTTCATAATTAGGAAAAAAACTCATCCCTTTATTTTTATTCGCTACAGCCTTAATCTTTTATACATCTCGTTTGTTCGTGCTCGTGATGTGTTTTGTTTGTATTTGAGATCGATGCGTTTTTTAGATCTGAAAAGCATTAGACATGAATTTTGTGAAGGGGGGGGGGGGTTCTGCTGATGATGGTAATGCTGATATAAGGATTGTGATTCATGATCACAGTCCTTTGTGACCAAGTCGCAGTCCTTTAATACAAACTCAAAAATAAGATATTTTTGTGTGGATTGCGATCATGGTTGCAGTCTTAATGAGGAGGATTACGATCATAATCGCAGTACTAATAAAGATTCAGAAGCATGATATTTTTGTGAGGATTGTGATCATGGTCAGAACTGTGATCATGATCGCAGTCCTATAAAAACTCAAAAAAATAACATTTTTGAGAGGATTGTGATCATGGTCGCACTCCTAAAAAGAGGACTACAATCATGATTGCAATCATATAAAGACTCAAAAATATGTACTAATAAATAGAACTGTAATCATGATCACAATCTTTAAAAATAGAGCATTTTTGTGAGGATTACGATAGTCGCAGTCCTTAGAAATAGGAATTTTTTGTGAGGACTGCAACAAATAGGATTTATTTTGTGAGGACTGCAATCATGATCACTGTCCTTATATACCAGTTGTCCGCATTTTCGAAGTTGTCCGCTTTTTTTGAGGAGACTACTGCATGATATTACATCTTTCACTACTGAGGAGCGCTTCTGCGCTTGACACATGGGCACACGTCGTTGGTTTAAAAAGGAGGTGACTGAAATGAATAAAAGTATGAAGATGAATTCTTTTTCTAATTACGATTTGATATAGAGATGTAGTGAAATTCCTTATAAAATTCAGATAATTCTGTGGATTATGTTAGAGTTGGATAATATATTATTCTTGCCTTTCGGAAAGTGCACTAAATTATTTTCATATCATTTGGTAGCAACGGGTAAAATGAAATCTTGTTTAATAATTTTCATTTAGTAATGCAACAAAAGAAATTATAGGATCAAGTTATATTATTTATTCTAGTTTCTATTTAGTATATAAATAAAGAAAGAAATCTTAAGCTAAAAAAGCTATTTTCAATACACAGGGGTTCCTTTGCCTATCTCTGAGTCGAGCTTAGAGACTTCTATTGAGAATCCATGCAACAGAGAAGATAGTAATAGCCACCAAACGGCATGAACAATTAAACAAAGAAAAGATGGAGAGAACACAAGATTTTACGAGGTTCAGCAATTTGCCTACGTCCTCGGGGCAAGACGAGAGAGTTCTTATTGAATCAATCAATTACAGGTTATAGGTTTCGGGATACAAATATTGAGGACACTACCCCTCCTTATATAGCCAGAGAAACTACAAATAAAAGAAACCAAAAACGCCTAATTCGGATCAGAAATGAATTCAGAATCATATTTGGAAACAGGCTGAACAACAGTACTAGTCGACTATAAGTCGACTAATAACTTCTATTAGTCGACTAATACATGTATTAGTCGACTAGTCTGTAGTGAAACAGATTTGTCAACTCTCTGTATCCAATCATTAGTCGACTAGGCTATGCCCTAGTCGACTACCCTTGGTTCCTCCTGTGCAATCTAACTTCGACGCGACTGACACACTCTCGTATTCGATATCATTGATTACATCGATCTTTGGCTAACCTTCAACAGAGTTTAAAAAAAACTCTTTCAACAAGATTTTACTTTCTCTCTCCATAATTTTTCACCTCAGTGAAGATTTCTCAAATCTGAACCGGACACAACATAGAACCATGTCGACTCTAATTGGTTGCACCATTGTGGTTGCCTACGTACCCATACCCAATGGGATTAAGTCTCACATAGTTCATTTAAACCAGTTCCATCAAGCTCAAGCAACTGTGAGTAAATCTTCAGCAGCGAACCAAACTGGCTGAGTCATATGAATCTCCTTACTAATACCGTCATGGAGAATAACGACCTTCAATTTGAGTTTGTCATGCTCACCAACTTGAGATTCATTCTTTACCCATTTTTGTGAATTTATCTTGGTTCCAATAGCTGCAAATAATTTTATATTCTCATCAATGTTTTCAACCTGTTCAGCAGCAAAACTGGCTATATAATCTCCACTCGGTGTCACTCGGTTGAAATCCTTATTGATAATGAACCAACTTGAGGTGGTGGAGTAGCATCATCCTCCACCCGTGACGATACATCCTTAGTCTTCAATCTCTCCACCTGCTGAGAGACGGTAGACTTCAACAATGAAGTCTCACCAAATGTGACATGCTTACTCAACACAATTTTCTTATTCGGGATCTCATACCTTATAACCTTTTATATTCCTTTTGAGACCTAAAAACACAAACTTTTTTACTCATAGATATACCTTGTCATCTTTAGCACTAAAGTAGGCCGAACTTTCAAATACCCGCAGCAAATCATAATTCTGAGCAGCTCCACCTGACCAAATATCTAACAGAGTTTTGTCTCCTATCGCAGTCGATGACAGTCCATTTATGAGATGGCTAGCATATACGATCGCCTCAGTATAAAACGATTTGTCTAATCGTGCATTAGACGACAAACACCGAACCTTCTCCAGTAAGGAGCGATTGATTTTCTTAGCCAACCCATGTATTCTATTGTGAAGTGAGTACTAATACCAGTATTCTAGCCAAATTATAGGAATGGGATCTTGTAACTTTCAACATTACTAATTTAGAGCTCCTTAATCTCCCTACTAACTGTTTCTCCATCATATCCTTCCACTTCACCAGCATACCTAGAGCTTCAAATCTTTGTCTCATGGGATATATCCAACAATATCTAGATAAGTTATTAATAAAAGAGACATAGTACCGATGACCTCCAAGCGATGTAGTCTTGACAGGTCCCCAAATATTAACGTAAACACAATCAAGAAGACCTTTCGAGTGGTGAGTAGAGATGCTGAATTTCACCTCTTCTTATCCAAAACACCGTGTCTACCCAATTTCATGTTGCAGGTAGATGCACCTTCCAATGATTCCTTCTTTGCTGGAGCTTACAAAGACTTTTCTCCTATAAGTTCGAGCCTCATATACCAGACCTATGTACAAACATCGTCTGAAGAAATAGAAGTCGCCACTCGCCATGTAACTGTACTACCCATCAAGTAGTATAGGTTATTGCGTCGGACACCTTTTAACACCACCATCGAGCCTTTAGTCATCTTGAGAATACCATCTTTAACAGATACTCCATGACCCAATGCTTTCAAAGTACCAACCGAGATAAGATTCTTTTTCAATTGAGATGCATACTTCACTTCCTTCAGTCCCCGTACCATCTCATCAAATATCTTGATACGAACTGTACCTATCCCTTTCACTTTACACGTATGATCATCACCCATGATAGCGAAACATCCGTCCAGCTTCTCAAAGCTAGAAAATTAATCTCTATTCAGGCAGGTAGCCCATGTACCTAATACCCACTCAGAATCACCTGAGTAACCAATAGTAGTAGCAACGAAAAATAAGAATACTGACGAGTCTGAATCCGATCCACCTGCCTGTGAAGTACCAGCTTGTGTACTGATTACCTATGCGAGATTTGCCTCAGTCTTTGACTCCTTTTTCTTATCTTTAATCTTTGAACAATCAACCTTTCAGTACCTTATCTCTTTGCATAAGACACACTGGTTCTTTTTCAGATCTCTAAAACATGGGCTGAACTTGAATCTCTCACGCTCGCTTTTGCCCTTCCGATTGGAACGTCTGTCTATTACCATCAACGCCTCTGCTGACGTACCATTGAAAGAAGACTTCTTGTTGTTGCTCCTCACTTCATAATTTACAAGAGTAGCCGACACATCATTATAGTTAAGTGATTGTTTATCATTAATCAAGGTGATAACGAAGGTCTTATACTCTTCAAAAGAATTAACGCCTTATCCTCTTCTTTGATATCCACATCCACATTAACCAATTCTGTAAGAAACTTTGTATAGTCATTCATGTGCTCAGCAATAGAGAGTTCATTCTTCAATTGGAAGCGATAAAGCCTCCTCTTTAGAAGCAGTCGAGACTTGATACTCCTCGTCAGATATTTCTTCTCGAGAATCTCTCACATCTTCATTGCAGACATCTCATATAGCACATGATACTTGATGTCTTGTGTCAAACAAGACCTTATAAGACCACAGTCGTCATATTCAACTTGTCCCAATCCTTTTCAGAGGTCTCCTTCGACTTTTCTTTCAATCGTAGAGTGTCTTCAAGGTTTGATGGCATCAATGCATCCATCACCACACATCTCCACATCCAAAATTGTTCGTGTCATCAAACTTTACCACATCGACCTTCATTGGATGTGGGTTCATGGATTTTACAGTAGATATACTATCTACAGCCATCTTCTCAATAGATCCCTCAAAGTAATGCAGAAAGCCAAACAGAAATAGATCAAAAACTAGATAAAGATAAAATCTTTAACTCAAAGTGAAACCCTAGGAGAGTTTTCGAAGCGATCTACTCCACCAAATCTGATTCCTCAAGCAATCCAAACTCTATTCTGAGATCAACACACGATCCCACGAACAGTCCCAACACTGCTCCGAGATTGACACACGATCTCCACCAAACAGCTACCAATGCTCTTGGAATCGACACACGATCTCACGTCGAACCTGTGATGCTCTGATACCACTTATTGGGAATCCACGCAACAGAAAAGATAGCCACCAGAGAACAACCACCAAACGACATGAATAATTAAACAAAGAAAAGAAGGAAAGAACACAAGATTTAACGAGTTTTGGCAATTTGCCTACATCCTCGGGGCAAGGGAGAGAGTTCTTATTGAATCAATCAATTACAGGTTATAAGTTTCGGGATATAAATATTGAGGACACTACCCCTCTTTATATAGCCAAAGAAATCACGAAGAAAAGAAAAGTAAAAACACCTAATTCAGATCAGAAACGAATTCAGAATCAGATTTGGAAACAGGCTTCGTAGCAGTACTAATAACTTCTATTAATTGACTAATACATGTATTAGTCGACTAGTCTGTAGTGAAACAGATTTGCCAGCTCTATGTATCCAATCATTAGTCGACTAGGCCATGCCCTAGTTGACTATACTTGGTTCCTCTTGTGCAATCGAACTTCGATGCGACCGACATGCTCTCGTATTCGACACGATTAATTGCATCGATATTTAGCTAACATCCTACAGTATTTAAAAAACTCTTTCAACAAGATTTTACCCTCTCCCCACAACTTTACTGCCTCCACCGCCGCAGCTACAACCTCCTCGACTACATCATTGGTTACGCTGCCATGGGCCGTTCATGGACCTCGTACTTCGCCACCCTCCGAACCGCAGCCCCAACGACCTCGGCATCCACGCCCCCTCGCTCTCCTCTGACTCCGGCCACCTCGACCCCATCGCCATCGCCGTCATGGCAACCGTCGGCCTCATCACGATTCTCAGCACCAACGGCACCTCCTCTCCATCGCAACCCACAAGTTTCTCTCCCCTATTGCCCCCTTTGGCTTTCGCGGCATATTCAGAACGTCCGCAGTCCTCTTCATTGCGTACACTGGGTTCCACGCAGCAGCTACATTGGCAGAAGCGACTGAGAACCCCGCAAAGGATGTGCCCATGAGACCAACTGGGGCAATGTCGATTGTGACAGTCATCTGCTGCTTGCTAGCTCGCACACTGTCTGATGCAGCCATACTACAAATTAGACCCGGAAGCTGCCTTCTCGGTTGCATTCGAGGCCGGAGGAATGGGCAGGGTCAAATACATCTCGCGTTTGGGGCATTACAGGGATGACAACGCCCCAGCTCGTGTCTGCGGTCGGCCAGGCCAGGTACTTGACTCCCATTGCTCAAACACGCATGGTCCTTCAGTGGCTTGCTTATGTGAATGCAAAAACTGGCACGCCGTTAACGCCACTGCAGAGATGCTAATTGCCACTGCTATCATCGCATTCTTCACGAGCCACGACATCCTGTCGAATCTCACGTCCATATCAACTCTCTGTATATCCATGCTCGTCATTATCGCAATTCTAGTCCGTCATTACTATGTCAGCCGCGAGACCTCAGGAACTGACCGGAACAAGTTGGCTGCATTCTTGGTGTTGATCTTGGGATCGTCAATTGCGAATGCGGCCTATTGGGCTGCAAGCAGGAAGGGTTGGGCGGGGTTTTTGGTGACGGTGTCCGTGTGGCTCTTGTCGACAATGGGGCTGCGGGTTTTGGTGCCGCAGGCGAGGCGGCCAAAGGAGTGGGACGTGCCGATGGTGCCGTGGGTGTTGAATGCAGTCAATGTGTTCCTGCTGGGGTCTATTGATGGGAAATCTTTTGTGAGATTTGGAGCGTGGGCTGTTAGGCTGTTGGTGTACTGCTTTCTTTGGGGTTTACATGCTTCTCATGATATGGCAAAGGGATCGTCAAGTGTCAGGGCCCTCTGAAGGAGGTTGAGGAGCAGGGGAGCCCTCAGGATCAAGCAATTGGAGGCTTGAGGCTGGAAAGGACATTGTTTAGATTTGCATTTGCATTCTTAGATTCTTTCGAGGTGCAACACCCCATCAGTGTATCAATAATTTATACAAGCACATCAAAACGGAAGCTCAGAAAATTGAAAATGCAAACCAATCAGCAAATCTGAATCAAGCTTTCCCAAGTTCCCACACACACAACAACAAAATGACATAGGCTTTTTGCCATGGTTCAATCTTCCAACACTTTGCATCACAATGACAATGTGATGAAGCAATGTCTGGAATTCAAGTCACACCATCCAAAGTCACTGGACCTTCAAGACATGGCGTTGCACCCAAAATTACTCAATTGCAGTACAGTGCAAATAATAGGGGAACACAGCACACTGCTATAGAAGAAATATGAAAAGGTCATGAATATTTCTGATTATCAATACATGGCATGATTTGATTTCAGGGGGAAGAACAAATACACAAACGTAGCCCCTGGTTTTTAATATACATTTTGCAAATCACACAAAAGCCTTGTCGAAGAAACCACATCATAATTTACAGTAAATAAACCAGCAGATTCTGGTCTGAAATTGGGAGGCAGCAAAAGGGAGAGCCTCAGGTGTCAAACATAATTAGCTGCTCTGATTTCTTGCAGGATGTCAAGGCATTTTGTCAGAGGCAATCTTAATCACTACTGCACAAGCACACAAATCAAAAACTTTCCAAGCTTTCAAGTGGCACACTTACATGCAAGAACCTCTTGAAAGCAACTTCTTTTGATTAAAGAAAGTGCCTCAATGGCCTCAGAGGACGGGCATCTTTCTCACCCAACAGGTACTGATGTACAGTGTTTCATGTCGCTATCTTGAGTAGGGAATTGAGGGAGGTGCTGTTAAATCTTTGGGCGAGTCCCCTTATGACAAGAACAATTACATCCCTCATGTGTCGGGTTTGCACCATTAGGTCCACTTCATTCTCACTGTCAACTACAATCTTGAAGCGATGCTGGTCATTTGAATAAAGCTCCACCTGTAAATCCACAATAAGATCATCAAGGACAAAGACTTTGCACAATTTAAGTCGCACTAAACAAAGATACAGTCACTGATGTAAACATGAATGTTCCAGTCTAAATGATCAAGTGAATGCTGGTTACACAATGGGTAAGTGCAACATAATAAGTTATTGATGTAGAGAAAGTGTAAACTCCTGAGGCACATGAGCTTAAAATTCTAGATCATTATGTTATTTCCGTATTCACCACTGGGAAGTTATTATGTGTTAAGCCCTTCTGCTTTCAAGTAGTTTCTTTTGTTCACTATCTACTCAGAGGCTCAGGATCAGGATGAGATTGACATCAGAGCCACTACTCCATAGCCAAACCTCTTTTGATGGAAAAAGATGCTAAAAAAACTATGTTACTGATAATTCAACTGTAGAATTTTTAACCCTAATATAGCCATTTTTTAACCCTAATATAGCCAGTACCACCAGCCTCTTGATATACATCTGTGTGCAGAAATTCCTAAGAATTACAAATTCAAAGACCACTAGTTTATTTTCAGTCACCTAGTAGTATTATTAATAATGCTGATGCAACAGGGAGTTAACTTACATGAAAAGGAGGAGCATAAGTTCCCCGGATTTCAGTAGTCGGAAAAGATGTCTTAGAACCAGGTTTCACAACTTTGACCCTCTTTCTGTTAACTTCGAGAATTCTTCTCTCAAGATTCCCCACTCCAGATCCCTGTGTAAATAGTAAAAAAAAAAAAAAAGAAAGAAAAGAAAAATTATCACGAGATTCATTTGTGATACTGGTTAACAAGATGATTAACTTCAGAAATAAGAATAAGCAAAACTACCTTCTTCGGGGTCGGATCCTTGTCACACAATACCTATTCCCAGATAGAAGAAGATACATGTCAACTTTTTAAAGAAAAATTAACTATCAAAAAGACCTAGATACATCATACAGAAAAATTAAACAAATGCATGGAAAACAGGTATCGACAGAAGCAAATCTAACTATAAATGACTGACCATGTTGCAAAATATTTGGTTGACACTGATATAATGTAATTTACATTAGATGATCGGTCCTGTCACAAAATATTTGGTTTATTCTGATATTAATACAACTAATAGCAGAAAGGAGAATTAGCTCATTTAGCCACTATGTGAACTAGCAGGCAGCAAAGCTTGGGAGAAATATATTTATCAGAGAACTCAGTGATAACAATCAGAGGCAATAATTCCTTATCTTGGTGACTACTGGGCTTATTACCCCATGGGCAATTTTATTGGTTGTTCCTGAAACAATGCATCTACTTTACATGCTTGGATCAAAAATTCAGATGGAAGAATATCAGAAAGTTTTGAGGTATGTTTAACAAAGGAATATAGTATATTGAAATAACAAACTATATGCATTGTGGAAATTAAAAAATGCATTCAGTATCAAATTTCACAAAATATGCAGCAGACATTACCTCAAATTTCACAGATCCTATTTCCAACTTCTGTTTAACTTCCTTGTAAACATCAGGCTCTGCAAATGAACAAATTAAAGAACCAACTGAATGAATTCAGGAAATAATACAGAATAGTGAAACCCTAAAATTTCAGGACAGTTTTTGCAGAATAGTGAAACCCTAAAAATTAAAAACTATTGCGTCCTGGGTCTGGTAATAAATTGGTACAGTATTGCATCTCATGAAAGATATGAATAACTGATTCCAGAGACATGAGCAGTTGACTCTAGCTATAAGACAGCTGAAAGCAGCAAAGCCATGACAGAGATGGACTAATAATCATTTGCTGGACTTTCAAGTCAACAATTGGAACTGTCAGGTCTCTCTTTATATGCAAGTATGATCATGCCGCCTGACCCATTTTCATTCAAAGAGCCCCTCTCTCCTCAGTAATGGTCCATTGCAGCAATAGGGCCATCCAACAGCGTTTGGCAGCAAGTGTCAGTAGTTCTATTCCCGCTTACTTCGCTTCATTTTTCTGTTCACAGACCCACAAAGTGTTGAGATATTCATCCGCACACAGTCCCAGATCCGAGATGAATAAAAAAGTGAAGGGTTTAAATAGAAATTTGGGGTCAAGACCTAACAACTTTAAGTCTTTGGGTTAAATTGTTTCAGCTTCTGATTAAGGCCCATGTTACTCCCATGGAAATATCGAAGCCTATGTTCTGACCCACAAGGGAGTGGAGTCTGACGTGAATCCCGAAATAACAAGAGTTGATGAAGGTCTGATTCTCAGAGACAGTATAGATATGTTCCCACGAACGATAAGAGATATGTAGAGATGTGTAGATAGTCAAGCGCCAGTTAAGACAAAAGTGGATGACCAAGACCAGGGATGGTTAGCTCACTTTATCCACAAGATGAGATTCTCATGAACGGCTGAGATCCATGGATGGTTAAGAACCCAATAACTATGTAGATGATGATTGAGGAATATTCACATATCAAAGATATTTTTAGTATATTCATGTGTAAGTACAAGTCCCACATCATAGATAAATATAAAAGAAATATAAGTTTATATAGGAAGTTGGGGCCAAGACATGACAACTCAAGTTTTTAGCTTTAGGATTAAATTAGTTCACAGCTTTAATTTAAGGCCCATCTTACTCAGTCTAAGTCTCCATATCACAAAGATCACGACCGCCTAATTTGGCCCTAGGTAAGGTGACAAATCGTCTTCAATTCAAATCATATGGAGGCAGACAGCTTCTCTGAGAAAGGCCCTCGGCAATGCAGACACTGTGGATGCAATAATCACATCTCCGAGAAGTGCTGGGAGAAATTTGATCGACCTGAGTGGCACGCCTATCTGAGTCTGACTCTTTTGCTCTGTTTCGCACTCCTCAGGACTATTCATCTACTTCCTCCACTATTTCTGCATCTTCCACAGTTGTACTGACACAGGAGGAGTATGATCGACTTCAACAACTAGAGTTCTCTCAGACCAATTTTTCAGCAACTCATGCATCTGCTTCAGGTAGGGGTGCCACGATCGGATATTGTCTTTATCATATCTGTATCCGCACTCAACCTTTGGATACGGATATGAATACGGACATTGGTGGACGTGAAAAAATGATATCTGTTATCTGTCAAAATCAGATATCGGATATAAATCGGATATTAGCGGATCGGATGCGAATACTGATCGGATATGTAAAAATAAATATGGTTACGAATAAACTAAACGTATATACTTATATTACTTTTTATCTCATCCAAAATAATATTAAATGTGATACATATTATAATATTATTGTGTACATATCAATACTTCCACTGTATCCATTGTCGTTCGGCTTCTATAGCAATAGATTACACGACCTCCGGTGCTAAATGTCGATTCAGATGCTACGGTTGATGTCGAAATACTCAAAATATCTCGTGCTACTCTTACAAGAATTGAATACTTTCAACTATTACTTTTTCACCAACACAAAATATCAAAATCTAATGCCTTATTCCATTGAAGAATAGTTTCTTCTATACGAATATCATTATCAAGTACCCAACATTCGGATATCGGATCGGGTACGAATAGGATATTACTTTTACCATACCCGTATCAGCACCTAACTTTCGAATACGGATATGAATATTGACGGATGTGAAAAAATGATATCTGTATCTGGATTGGAGGCGGATTCGGATGCGGATATCTGCGGATAATCCGCATCCGGTGGCACGTATGCACACCTATACTGCCTCTCATCAAAAGCGCTGGATATTAAACTCTGGAGCTTCATCCCACATGACAGATATTACACAAAAGTTTGTTTCCCTAAATATGTTCACTGCCCACCCCTCTGTTAAAATTGTTGATGGTACTCATTCATATGTACTAAGCAATGGAGTAGTTAAGGCTACTCCATCATTGATCCTTACTGATGCCCTTTATGTTCCACATTTTTCTATTAATCTCTTGTCTATTAGTCAGCTTACTAAACAAAAAAAAAACTGCAAAATAATATTTTTCCCTTCTCATTGTGTGTTTCAGGACCTGTCGACTAGGAAGAGGAAGCATGAGCAAGGAGCCATATACAATTAGGACGATCGAGCAACCCCTACGGGCTTGGTTGCGGGTCAGTCTGATCCGGTTTTACTGTGGCACTGGCGCTTAGGTCATCCTTTGTTACAAAAGATCCCTATTATTCCTGTTGGGTTCTCTCTTATTTAGGTTGTGAGTCTTGTGAGTTAGGTAAGCATCATTGTGCTACCTTTTCGAGTCGAGTCAATAGTCGTAGTAGTTCTCCTTTTGAGTTGGTCCATTCTGATATTTGGGGTCCTAGTCGTATACCCTTTATTAAAAATTTTAGATATTTTTTACTCTTTACTGATGACTTCTTTCGCATGACGTGGTTGTATCTCCTAAAAGAGAGGTCAGAAGTGTCAAGTGTAATTGAGTTTTTTTTAATGAAATAAAAATCAGGTTTCTACTTCTATTCGTGTGCTTCGTACTAACAATGCCCAGGAGTATGTAAAGAAAGATGTATCTATTTTTTGCTCCAAAAATGGTATTATTCATCAGAGCTCTTGTTCTCATACAAACCAATAAATGGAGTTGCCAAAAGAAAACAGACATATTCTAGATGTTGCTAGATCTTAATGATACATATGAGTGTTCCAAAATATTTATGGCCTGATATTATGTTAAGTGCTTGCTATCTAATTAACAGGATACCTTCTTTTGTTCTCAATAAAAGATCTCCATTTTCTTGTCGTTATGCTAACAAAAACTCCTCCATGACTCCCCGTGTTTTTGGATACACTTGTTTTGTTCAAGAGTTGTCTCCTGGGCTGGATAAGTTATCTCTTAGATCTATAAAGTGTGTATTCATTGGGTAATCTAGAACTCAAAAAGAATGCCGGTGCTATAATCCCTCCACCAGGAAGTATTTAGTGTCTGTTGATGTTACATTCTTTGAGTCAGTTTCATATTTCTCTACACAGGTTCCTCTCACCGCATCTAAGATTGTTCCTCCATTGTCTGTGTAATTACCTACATCTGCCTCTACTGTTTCTTTGCCAGTAACACTAGCACAAACTACAGATCCACCTGCATCAAAGTCGTACGGGATTTCAGATATGTCTACACTCATCACCCAAAGATTCCTACCTCCGAACCTATTCTAGCTATTCCTTTTCCAGTAGACGGTCCTACCACTCCACCATCAGCTTCTCTCTCTGATCTTGATGCTTCTATTACCTTCAAAAAGGTAAATGGTTTTGCACTGATCACCCTATTTCTAATTTCATCCTTATGATAACCTAAATTTTACTTTTCGCCAGTTTGCTCTCTTTGTCTTCAGAGTCTACTCAGGTCTTATACAGAGGCTTTATTGGTACCTGCCTGAAAACAAGCTATGAATGAGGAGATGAAAACTCTTACTTCTAAAAGAACTTGGGAGTTGATTTCAGCACCAACGGATGTGGTGGTTGTTAGTTGTCGCTGGGTATTTACTCTAAAGTACCACACAGATGGTTTTGTGGTTAGATATAAGGCCAGCCTCGTGGCTAAAAGGTATACTCAGACATATGACATCGACTATTTTGAGACGTTCTCGCTAGTTGCTAGGATGAACTCTATCAGGATTCTTTCTCTATTGTTGTCAACTTGTCATGACCATTGTTTCAGCTGGATGTCAAGAATGCCTTCTTATATGAGGATCTTCAGGAGGAAGTTTATATGGAGCAACCTTCAGGTTATATTGCTCAGGGGGAGACTAAAGTATGTCGTCTATAGAAGTCTATATATGGACTCAAGTAGAGTCTAAGGGCGTGATTTGAGAAGTTCAGTCTTACCACTTCTAGCAATGGCTTTCAATGATATCATTCAGATCATTCTGTCTTTGTTCGGCGCACAAGATCTGGCATTATAGTTCTGGTCGTCTATGTTGATAACATTCTTCTGACTGGGAGTGACTCGGTTGGAATAGTAGAGATTAAGATGTATCTCAAACGTCATTTTGTGAGCAAGGACATGAGACGTACGAAATACTCTTTGAGAATTGAAGTTGCACATCAGAAATACAACGTACTTCTTTCTCAGCGAAAGTATGCTATGGACCTTCTGGAGGAAACAGTTTTTTTGAGATGCAAGCCTGCTAATACACCAATGAAAGTTAATGTGGATTTATGGTTTGATAACAGTCATACACTTCATGATCCAAGAAGATATTGAAGATTGATTGGGAAACTAATCTATCTTACAGTGGCTAGGCCAGATATAATTTTTGTTATAGGAGTTCTGAGTAGATTCATGCATCAGCTCAGAGAAGCCCATTGGTTAGCCGCAATAAGAATTCTAGCTTAAATCAAGAGTTATCCAAGAAAAGAGTTGGTGTATAGGAAACATGGATATGTACGCATCTCTGAATACTCTGATTCAGGATATGCTGGTGATCAAGGATAGAAAGTCTACTACTGGCTATTGATTTTTATTGGAGGAAATCTGGTGACCTGGAGGAGAAAGAAATAAGATGTGTCTCGCTCAAGTGTTGAAACTGAGTATAGAGCTATGGCCCATACAGCATGTGAGATGGTGTGATTACAAAATTTAGATGGAGTTTGGTTTTAGACAGCCGGAAACCATACCTATGCATTATGATAATCAGTCTACCATATTTATTGTCCAGAACCCAGTGTTTTATGAAAGGACCAAACACATTGAGATCGATTGTCATTTTGTCAGAGATGCTTGGACCAAGAAGGTGATTATGTTCCAGTTCACACCATCCTCAAAGCAAATTTACTTACTAAGGTCGCCTCAACTCAGGTGTTTTCTAATCTTTGTAACAAGCTGGGCATGTTGAAGGTCTATGCTCCAGCTTGAGAGGGAGTGTTAACCTAATTTTTTAATATTTTGGGTTACTGGGCGGTTACCCATCTTTACCCATATACCCTCCTTGTTTTCTCTCTCTCTCTCTCTCTCTATATATATATATATATATATATATATATATATATATATATATATATATATATATATATATATCTTGTAACTCTCTTTCATCAAAACAATCTACTATTATAGGATTTCTATTTCTCTACAAGATTAGATGCCAAAACTTTCATTGGCAATAGACAATGCAATCAACACCCAACTTGTTGGCCCGAAGGCCCATCACTCTAGTTTTGATGATGATTAACTGATGTAGTTATAGTACTAATGATCTTGTGTTTAATTAGTATCAGATATTTGATTAAGATCTTAGTTGGTGTTTAGCTTCAACAAAAGGATTTAAAATCAAAGTTTTGAAGCTAGCACGTGTTGATTCAAGAGCTCACGCATCAAGATTGCATCAAGTACTCAAAAGGAGTCTAGCTCATTGGATCAAGATTTGGACCAAGTCAAGAAGGAGAAGAAGACCTTTAAGAGAAGATTTCTAAGAAGACTTGTGTCATGTTTGTAAGTGTCAAGATTTTATTTTTAGATAAAATGTAAATGTTAGATTAGTTGGTGGATTGCTCAAGTTCATATACACTCACACACAAGATTTATATGTGATTTCATAAAAGAGTTTTCGTTTTGAAAAATACAGGTTTGGTTTTTAAGCTTCAAACTATACATGTGTTTTATCAAAACTTATTTTAGAGTTTATTGTCAAAAATATAGATATTTCATCATATATGTGTAGTGGATCATATCCATACACACTAAGCTTCAAAAGTGTTTAGAATATTTGTTTTCGTATTTGGAAAAGTTTTCAAAAAATCGTTTTTGAAAAATACAAATTTTTGTTTAAGGCAAAACTTCTATATTACAAAAATACTTCAAAATGTTTGCAATATGTTTTAATTTTTAATCAAACATGTTTGTATTTCAAAGTATATCATTGAACTTATTTTTGTAGAATTTATGAAAATTTATGAGATTTTATTGTAGCTGAAAAGACCAAGTTTTAAATCCCTAAAACCTAAGTCCTAGCCTTCTGCCGGTCGACCGCGCCAAAGGTCGGTCGACCGGGCGGTCGATCGATGTGCACAAACGTGCACAGCCATGTTTGGCTGGAGGACCGGTCGACCTACCTGGTCGACCGCCAGAGAGTTCTGCTCTCTGGATCTGGCCCTGGTCGACCGAGCGGTCGACCGGCAAAGAGCTTCTGCTCTCTATATCCAGGCCTCGGTCGACCAGGCGGTTGACCGATGGCTCAACAGTCAGAAATCTGACCGTTAGCCGATCGACCGGGCAGTCGACCGACAGCAGGGAATCCTACTGAGTTGGCCTCCAACGGCCATATTTTGGAGCCTATAAATTGGGGTCCCCTTGGACTATTTTTAACAAGATTTTAAGTGGGTTTTCAAGATAGTTTTTTCTACACTTCTAAGGGTTTATCCCCACTTGTTTTAGAGTCAAATACTTCCATATCAAAAGAAGAGTTTTTCAAAAGTGTTTTGAAAAAGAGATTTCTTGAGTTTTTCACCACCAAATCAATCCTAGTTTTCTCACACACACTTGAGCTATTCATTGCTATATCAATCCTCAGGGTCTTTGTTGTGAGAGTGTTTTTAGGTGATTAAAGTGTTGAGATCACCAAAGTGTTTCATCTTATATTTGAGGAGGCGAACTTGCGGGTTCGTGTTGTTTCGAGTTCTAGTAGGAGCTCGATGTAGAGGTGCGGCCTCGGCAAGCTAGTGTGCTTGCGTGTGTAGTTCTTGCAGGAACAAAAGAGACTAGAAAGTCCAAGAGTTCTAACATGAACTCATTGTAGATGTTGCGGCACCGAGTGATCCGATGGGATCGATTCTAGTGGAAATCCTTCATAGTGTTGAAGGCGGAGACGTAGAGCAAGGGTGCTCGAACCTTGAAACAAATCTCTCGTGTTTGCGATTGCTCTCTATCTCTCATTTGTGTTTATATTTTGCATGCTCTTATTGTTCATATTCATTACTTTCTTGATATACTTGTGCTTAAATTGATATATGCTTGGGATTGTTTGCTCACACTTATATTCAAACAAGAGAGTCATAGCGGCACCTCAACTCTTATCTAGAGAAATCTTGATGAGATAGTCCAGAGCCCTTCACCGAGAATTCGGCTACACTCTTGTGTTATACTTGGTGTGTTTAGCATAATAGTTTTTAGTTTGCTTACATAGTTTTACTTCTGCATTAATTCATCATTAGATTAGCTAGTCACCTACTCACCCCCCTCTAGGTGATTTCAATTGGTATCAGGGCTTGGTGCTCTTGATTTGGGTCTAACAACCTTGAGTTAAAGATCCTTATTTTTGGCTAATCACAATATTTACACACACACATGGATTTCATGTCACCTCCCACTTTTGATATTCTTAACATCCAAACTTGGAAAGTTAAGATGTCAATGTACCTCAAAATCCTAGGTATTCATGTTTATTTTGCCACTATTAAAGATTCATATTGTTTAAATGGCAAAAACCTTGAGGCTAATACAAAAGCCCTTCATACTTTAAAGAGTACCCTAAATGATGAATATTTATTTAGGGTTGCTAATTTTGATTCGGCTTTTGTAGTATAGAACACTATAGTCTCCCTTGGCGAACAAAAGCAATATTATGCGGGGAGCGACTCGGATGATGGAAGTGATGCTTCCAACTTGTGCTACATGGTCCAAGGGGATAACCTCCTTGAGGTAAACTCCGAATCCGAGCTTGATGAGGATGTTGACCATGGTTCAAAGTCTCGGTCTCGGCCGCCGACTCGGCCGGCACCGAGACGGATCGGTCTCGGCGACTCGGATCGGACTCGGACGATACGCGCAAAACGCTACATAGAACGCCAAAAAAATTATGAAAAAATCATGACAAATCATAAAAAATGTAAACATCAAAATTCATGCATCACATATTCAAAACATATCACCTAACACTCAAAACATAACGTGAAAGCATAAATACAAGCGTCGTCGGTAGAAAAATATCAAAATACATGCATAATATAGTAAATTGCACAAAATAATTCATAAGTACCTGCTAATATAGTCATTTCCACATTGAATTACGAGGAGGCACAAAATCATCATTATCATCCCCGCGATAAGTATAGAAACCAAGCATATAGTTTCCATACGGATAATAATATGTTTGTGGGTGAGATCCTGTAGGCTGAGATGATTGGCCAGAGGATCTACTATCAGAGTAATATGGCGGTAGGGGTTGTGCAATATCAGCTCCATGGTGATAATACCCAAAACCTCGATATTCAGTGTTGCTAGTAGAGTATTCACCAGTGCTAGAATAATCAGTGCCAGAATATTGGCCAGATGTCAAACCCAACCCCTGTAAATGGCCTTCAAGACTATGATGACCATGTGAGTAGTTATCATGTCCACTCGAATAATCATCGCTAGAAATGAATTCGACCAACCGATTCAAATGCCTACGCTATTGTGAAATCCCCGCCGGCCTCCATAATCTGTATCTTGTGTGGCATAATATTCTGAATCCCATGTTAAAGCATCATCTCGTTAGCTTCCACCAACACCATGAGTCTCTTCACCATCACCACTATCACCGCCGCCATCACCCTCACCACCATCACCGCCACCATCATCACCGCCATCATCATCACCGCTGTCATCATCATCGCCATCACCATAATCACCGCCACTTTCATCAGTATGACGAATACCTTCATCTAACCAACCCAAGTCATCTGGTGGTAACATCGGCTGTTCTCCCTCACGAATCCACTCATCCAAAATATCATCATTGAAAATATTGTCCAGATCAATTGGGTTGTAATAATCATCAGTGTCGCTTTTGCATGTCAAGCTTCTTACTCGCAACCGCATATTGTAATGCACAAATACTAGTTTATGCAACTTTTTCATTGCCAACCGGTTGCGCAATTTTGTATGAATTAGCGACCACGTGCTCCAATTTCTTTCACAACCCGATGAAGAACATATTCAGCTTAAGACTTTGATGGCAATTTTTTGCAGATTGGGAGCTGCTTCGCCATAATTAATCCACCAATCAGCTGGAAGAGATTGTTGCACTGCACTTCTAGTTAGTGAGCTTCCAAATTCTCCAACTCCATCCACAAATAATTTTATCTGTGAGAATACACATCACAAGTGTTAATATTTGCATAACATTATATCGATGAAATAAATAAATTATTATTACCTCATTAATAGTTCTTGCTTGTTTATTCAAATCTGGCTCCAATCTTTTAATGACCTCCTTTAATCCATATCTCACTTTTGGATATGTAGAAAAGTTTTTTGAATATTGGAGTGCTGGATTTAAAAAATATGCTGCAATAATGTAAGCACACGATTGTTATGATATGACAGTTTCAATTTCTAGTCAACAAATATGATTCCTAGGCAAATGAATTACCAGCAGCATGCAAGTGTCTATGCAATTGTCCCTCCCATCTTCTATCAATGATATCCCAGTACTTCTTCCAGTTCTTATTTGATGCCTTTATAGCCAATTTTGTCTATCCATAGCTTTATATATAATAGATAGTGTAGGTTTCTTGTCCTGGTCCACTATCTTCAAGACTCTAACAAGAGGATCCAAATGTTTTGGACCTCTCTTCCTTCTTCCAAAATCGGTCAGTTAGAATGAGATTAGAAACCTTATCTCGCACACTTCTTCTACTCCTTTCCTTGTTGAATTCACGCCATTCGGTAGTCGTGCAATTTCTTTTCAAATCTTGCTCATAGCGAATAAGGCTTTCAATAGAAATAAACTCGGTGGCAAACCGTGTTATACTGGTCTCAACAAATCTCTATCTTTAGTATATGTTTCATTAAATTCACCACTTTGAGGCTATTATAAATGAATGATGTGATCATCTTAGCATCATCCAATGTCTCCTTGACTGATTTCAAAGAGCCAATATCTTCAAGCATCAAATCAATGCAATGTGCTGCACAGGGAGACCAAAACAAATATTTTCTCTTCTCCATCAATATGTGACCAGCTGCTTTGAAACTTGTCTCATTATCTGTTATAACCTGCACGATATTTTCTTCAACAACTTCATCAACAACTTTATCCATTAGCGAGAATATATACTCAGCAGTCTTCGAGATATTAGTGGTATCAACAGAAGTATGGTAGATCATGCTTCTATCACAATAAATCATGAAATTAACAATAGGCTTTCTATTATGAGAACTCCATCCATCACACATGATCGTGCAACCATACTGCGGCCATTTTGTTTTTATTGAAGCAATATATACTTCAATTTCTTTCATTTCCTCCTCTAAATATAGATTGCCAATCTGGTACCCTGTAGGGCCTTTTACACCTGGGCCTGCCTCCGTAATAGTATTAATCATGGCTTGATAGTAAGGACCACTATCAGCTGCATTTAATGGTATTGCATTGTAGTGAAAGAACTTCGCCACGGATTTCCCAACCTTTTTCATATTCTCAGTTGAGAACATGCTTTTGATTGATTTCTGTTTTGTTAGGAACATATAAGGATCAATACCACGAGCTGGAATTTCAGCTTCTCTCATAGTCATACTCCAACGCAATCCACGGTTACTCCCTGATCCTGAAGGCTGTGAACTACTGCCACCAATATCAACACCTTCTGCCGATCTCCAAGCCATTTCACGACTTTCTTTCATGGTTTGTTTTAGTTGTCTTCTTTCAACTCCTTCTAAACCACCAACTTCTTCAATTTCATTATCAGAATCTTCTTCGGTCACATCATAAAAATCTTCCTCACTTAAAGATCTCATAAGTCGCTCTTTTTAGATTTTATGGCCGCTCTTTCTTTGCTACCTTCAGAAAGATGTCGTCTCATTATTTGAGATACCTCTTTTGATACTCGCAAGCATCCTTCCACCTGACCGGGTACATGTGCTATATGCTGCTTCAATCTAGTGATACCACCATAGACTTGTTTCCCATAATAATTACACTTCACAAGTTTTCTACTTCCACCAACAGGGGTACCATGTTCCCATCCAATATCGCGTTGCTTTGGAGCCATACTGAAATTTAAAAAATTATCTGTTAAATTAAATTAAAACTAAAATTAACTAAATTAAAAAATATTAAATTAAACTCAATTAAATGAAACAAATTAAATTAAACTTAACTAGTTTATACTAGATTAAGCAACACTAACTTAATTACCTAACTTCAAGAAAATTATTAAATTAGCTAACTTAATTACAAAACTTTATTAAATTAAATTAACCTAAATTAAGTTAACTAAACTAATTTAAATTAAATTAAACTCAATTAAATGAAACTACATTAAATTAAGCTAAACTAATTTATACTAGATTAACCTACACTAACTTAATTACCTAACTTCAATAAAATTATTAAATTACCTAACTTAATTATAATTATAAAATTTTATTAAATTAAATTGACTTAAATTAACTTTACCTAAACTAAACTAAATTAAATTACATTAAACGCAAATTAATTAAACTGAGGGAGAGAGAGGAACAGAGAGAGGGAGAGAGACGGAGAGTGAGGGAAACACAGGAGGAGAGAGGGACAGAGAGAGGGACAGAGAGAGAGACAGAGAGAGGGGGAGAGAGACTGAGAGGGGGAGAGACTGAGAGGGAGAGGGAGAGAGTCTGACAGAGAAAGAGACGGAGAGAGAGAGAGTCCGACGGGGGAGAGAGACAGAGAGAGACGAAGAGAGAGAGAGACAGAGAGAGACGGGGGGAGAGAGAGACACAGAGAGCCGCTGCGGGAGAGAGACGGAGAAAGAGAGGGAGAGAGAGGCACAGGGAGAGGGAGAGGGGGGAGAGAGAGGGACTGAGAGGGAGAGAGGGAGAGAGGGAGAATTACTGGGCGACGGCGACGACGACGCGGGGGGACGGCGAGCGCGAGAGAGAGATCAGAACTAATCTCTCTCTCTCCCTCAGCGCCTTTAAACGCGACCCGTCACGGGCGCCGAGTCGACCTGGGTCGGGTCCGAGTCGGACCCGATCCGGGTCGACTCGGCGCCCTTCGGTCGACTCGGGCCTCTGAGTCATATCGGAGGGGGGCGAGTCGGATACGACTCGGCCGATATTTCGAACAGTGATGTTGACATGTCTTATGATGAGCTTACTTCATTTTGTCAACAACTTCTTGAAAAATATAATTTGGTTAAAAGGATAATAATAAATTGAAAAAGAATAACACTTCTTTGTTAAAAGAAAATGACTCTCTTAAAAATAAATTTGCATGTATTTCAAAATAAAATGATATGTTGAAAAAGGATAATATTTCCTTGTCTTCTAAATTAAATGATCGTTGTGAAGGAAATACTTCTTTGAAAAATAAAATTTTAGGTGAAAAAGAAAAGGAAAATATTTTGGAAGCAAACAACTCTTTGAAAAGAAAATTTGTTTCAAAAGAAAAAAACACTTCTAAAAAGAAAAAGACTGTTGATTCTCATACTTGTCATGCTCTTCATGCAACCATTGATAAAAATGAGATTCAATTTTTGAAAAATAGAATAGATTGTTTAAGCTCAACCTTGAGCATTTCTGCATTTAATCATAATAAATTGGAAACCTTATTTCAAAAGAAACAAGCTCCATATGTACATGCACATCACCCACGGCACACTTTGCACATCATGATCACACTCATTCTAATGTGTATACTAGTGCGTATAAATGTACACATTGCGGCCGCAAAGGCCTACTTAGCAAAGTTTTGTTATGATAAGGTAAATTTTATAAATTTTGCTAATAAAAATGTTTGGGTTCCGAACAATGCTAACCCCCGTGGACCCAAAAGAAAATGTGTATCAAAGTCCCCACCTCTTGTGTTTGATGTAGGTGTGGGCTCTCACATGACGTGAGAGAATTGGTGCCATGGTGGTGGATGCATGGGCTAGATGGAAATACAATTGATGCATCACTATCAAGGAAGTTTGGTGGGAGGACCACCATGGTTTGGAGATATAGAGATGCGCCCTAATGGTTTTGGTAACTATCTCTAACTCCTTATTTGTTTGCATGCTTTTAAATTATTGATTTTTAGCATATTATGATTATTATTAAATGCCATGTTATTTAGACTTATGACATACATGTATAGTAATTGAGATACACCCATGTTCATATGGATTCATATTTTGTGTTCTCACTTTAGCTTAGTTATTGTGTATATCATTACTCTAAAACATGTGCATTTACCTTAATAATCATGTTTATTTATGGTTTTGCACTTCATGTCTTGATTACATGTTTAAATCTATATTTTCATTAAAACTTGTGCATATACTCGTACAATTAGTGAGCCACATTTGATTATTATATGTTTGTACTTAATTGCTCATTTGTACCCATTAGATGTACTAGTATAGCCTAGTTTTGATGATTCGTGCATTTTAACTTGTTTTGCCTATCTTTGTGCATGTTTTGTTTCATGTATATGTTATATTTATCTAAAACTAATAAATATCATGTATACCCTTGAGCAGTGTTTTAAATATCGGATATCGGCGATATACGGTCGATAAAATTATGTACGGATACCGGATACCGGGTGATATATCGCGGTATGGTACTAAATACCGGTTGATATATCAATAGTAAATACATATAAGAGATTATAAAAAGAAATAAGTTATTATCCAAACATCATTTAAAAACATCATTGACATACCATAATGAACATAGAATAAAATAAAACAATCTCTCAAGTAAAAATAATAATTATTATCCAAATAAGTAACTATAAGGGCTGATATATCGGATATTTCATCTCGGATATCGGCCGATATATCGGCCACGTGGCGATATATCGGCAAATATCGGTCCAAAACGATATCCGATAAAATTTTGCACTTATCATATCGTTTGGATAAAATACCGGTATCTCGGCCGATATACCGGTATATCGGCCGATATTTAAAACAATGCCTTGAGTCACTTACCTTCATGCAAATTACATTATAGACTCATTTGTGTTTAGGATGTGTATGTATATTGTTAGTTTTGATAAAACATACATATACCTTGAAGTTTGTTTTTTACTTGAAAAATAAAATTTTATGATTTTTCACATGTTTGATGTCTTGAGCCTCATTGACTATTTTCATGAATATGCTATTCACATGATCTTTTTGCACTCATATTTAATTTGTTTACTCATGACTTTGTTTTTATGAGCCTTTATGAGCTTTATAGATTTCAAATGTTAACTCTTGTGTAATTGATATGTTTCATAAGATACATATGATTTGTTTTCATGTTGAAGGATCTTTAACTAATTTTTCTTACTTTAAACTAGTTATTTATTCTTCAATGGGTAGAGTTTTCAAATTATGTAAAATATTTTCAAACTCTTATTTTGAAAACCCCTACCAACCCTTAAATGACGGATGGTTGGGTGACCATGCCTTGTATGCTCAAATTGAAAACCTTTTTAACATGTGCATGAAGAGGGTGGATAGTTATGAGTTATACACATTTTCTTCATGGAATTCTATTATTTTTGTATACTCGTATATGTTTTCTTATATATGTATGCTTCAAATTTTAAATAATATCAATTTCAATTAGTATTTTCATTTTCATACATATATATAATTTGATTGTGCTTGATTTACAATATCCTTACATGTTTAAAGTACAAATTATGTTTATGCTAAGCTTGACTTAAATCTTGATTTCAATAGGCATCTCAATTGGTATTTTAATGAGCTTATGCATTATTTTCAATTGGTATTTCAATTGATTTCAAAATATACTTCATATTTTACCTTTTAATTGATATCAAAATTTACAATATACTTCAATTGGTATCACAATTGATTTCAAAATATACTTCATATTTTACCTTTTAATTGATATCAAATTTACAATATACTTCAATTGGTATCAATATGTTTCGATTTCAATTGGGTTTCAATTTCAATTGGTGTCAAAGATGTTTTACCTTTTATTTGGCATCAAAATTTACCATATATTTCAATTGGTATCAAAATATAAAATATTTTACTTTCATTGGTATCAAAATTTACAAATGTTTCAATTTCTATTGGTATCAAAAATTTCCAATTTCAATTGGTATCAAAAATCTTGTGATATCTTAAAATTTTGTTTACTTACAAGTGGTATCTCAAAATTTGATTTGTTGATTTAAGAAAATTCAAAATTTGTCTTTAAAGTGATTTCAAATTTTTTTGCTATTAATTGCCTATATGCAAGGGGAGCTTAACATCTCTTTTATATACAGATTCATGTTGAGTGTATCTTATATTGAGGAGCTTGACATCTCTTCTTTATGTGGTACACGTGTATAGGGGAGCTTAACATCTCCACTTATGCATTGTATATTATGTTTTATGTGAGTTAGGGTTTTGTCATCCCTTCTTCATGTAATGCATGTATGCAGGGGAGCTAACTTACCGTCTTCCTCTTCATGAATGTATATCGCATATATATCTTTATTGTTGATTTATTTTTTACCCCTTTGTTGATGATTGACAAAAAAGAGGAGAATGATTTTGAGTTTATATACGCATATTTAGAAATTGAGTTTATACATATATTAAGTTTATGCATGTTCTATATTTTATGTTTATACAAAAAGGGGGAGAAGGCTTTTGAAAGTTTATACAAAAACGGGGAGAAGATTTTTGGGGAGACGAATTTTTGATTTATGCATGTCTCTCTCACCTTGTTTATGCATATATATTTGTTTAGTTTTATACACTTCATTGAATATCTATTTGTTTATTGTTATGCATGTGTTAAGGGGGAGCTTCTATGAAGCTTAACTTTAATCCATGCATATATAACTTCATGAGTTTTGTCATCATCAAAAAGGGAGAGATTGTTGGCCCGAAGGCCCATCACTCTAGTTTTGATGATGATTAACTCATGTAGTTATAGTGCTAATGATCTTGTGTTTAATTAGTATCAAATATTTGATCAAGATCTTAGTTGGTGTTTAGCTTCAACAAAAGATTTAAAGTCAAAAATTTGAAGCTAACACGTGTTGATTCAAGAGCTCGAGCATCAAAATTGCATCAAGTACTCAAGAGGAGTCTAGCTCATTGATCAAGGTTTGGACCAAGTCAAGAAGGAGAAGAAGATCTTCAAGAGAAGATTTTCAAGAAAACTTGTGTCTTGTTTGTAAGTGTCAAAATTTTGTTTTTAGATAAAATGTAAAGGATAGATTAGTTGGTGGATTGCTCAAGTTCATATACACTCACACACGAGATTTATGTGTTTTCATAAAAGAGTTTTCGTTTTGAAAAATACCGGTTTGGTTTTTAAGCTTCAAAATATACATGTGTTTTATCAAAACTTATTTTAGAGGTTATTGTCAAAAACATAGATATTTCATCATATATGTGTAGTGGATCATATTCACACACATTAAACTTCAAAAGTGTTTAGAATATCTTATTTTGTATTTGAAAAAGTTTTGAAAAAATCATTTTTGAAAAATACAGGTTTTTGTTTAAGGCAAAACTTCTATATTACAAAAATAGTTCAAAATATTTGTAATATGTTTTGATTTTTAATCAAACATGTTTGTATTTCAAAGTATATCAATGAACTTATTTTTGTAGAATTTATGAAAATTTATGGGATTTTATTGTAGGTGAAAAGACCAAGTTTTAAATCCCTAAAACCTAAGTTATGGCCTTCTGCCGGTCGACCGCGCCAGAGGTCGGTCGACCGGGATGTGCACAAACGCGCACAATCATGTTTGGCTGGAGGGCCGGTCGACCGACCCGGTCGACCGCCAGACAGTTCTACTCTCTGGATCTGGCCCCGGCCGACCAGCAGAGAGCTTTTGCTCTCTGTATCCAGGCCTCGGTCGACGGCCGGTCGACCGATGGCTCAACGGTCAGAAATTTAACCGTTGGCCGGTCGACCGGGCGATCAACGAACAGCAGGGAATCCTGCTGAGTTGGCCTCCAACGGCCATATTATGGGAGCCTATAAATTGAGAGTCCGTTGGACTGTTTTTAACAAAATTTTAAGTGGGTTTTCAACATAGTTTTTCCTACACTTCTGAGTGTTTATCCCCACTTGTTTTAGAGCCAAATACTTCCATATCAAAAGGAGAGTTTTTCAAGAGTTTTGAAAAAGAGATTTCTTGAGTTTTTCACTACCAAATCAATCCTAATTTTCTCACACACACTTGAGTTATCATTGCTATATCAATCCTCTAGAGATCTTTATTGTGAGAGTGTTTTTAGGTGATCAAAGTGTTGAGATCACCAAAGTGTTTCATCTTGTATTTGAGGAGGCGAACTTGCGGGTTCGTGTTGTTTCGAGTTCTAGTGAGAGCTCGGTGTAGAGGTGCGGCATCGGCAAGCTAGTGTGCTTGCGTGCGTAGTTCTTGCGGGAACAAGAGAGGGATTAGAAAGTCCAAGAGTTCTAGTGTGAACTCCTTGTAGATGTTGCGGCACCGAGTGATCCGGTGGGATCGATTCTAGTGGAAATCCTTCATAGTGTTGAAGGCAGGGACATAGAGCAAGGGGCTCAAACCTCGAAACAAATCTCTCGTGTTTGCGATTGCTCTCTATCTCTCACTTGTGTTTATATCTTGCATGTTCTTATTGTTCATATTCCTTACTCGTTTGATATACTTGTGCTTAAATTGATATATGCTTGTGATTGTTTGCTCACAATTGTATTCAACCAAGAGAGCCATAGCGGCACCTCAACTCTTATCTAGAGGAATCTTAAGGAGATAGTCCAGAGCCCTTCACCGGAAATTCAGCTACACTCTTTTATTATACTTGGTGTGTTTAGCATAATAGTTTTTAGTTTGCTTAAATAGTTTTACTTCTGCATTAATTCATCATTAGATTAGCTAGTCACCTATTCACCCCTCCCCCCTCTAGGTGATTTCACAACTATCACAGAAGAATTGAAGTTCGAGCTAATTTTAATGATATGTAATACCCAATCTTTTTCAAATAAGGTGGCATTTATTCTTAAAAATAAGTTGAATCACCTAAGTTTAGCAGACTTATTAGAGTTGATTATCGGTTCATAAATTTATAACAAATAGATCAAGGTAACCCATTACCCATCGATTAATTTCACAAGGCTACGTAATCTCACAAATTGGTCAAGGCACCAATGACAAATAAAAATAGTTTATAATTCAATTGATATATGCAATCCCTAGTATAGCCTCCTCTGTGCACGAGGTATGGGTTCAAATTCCTCTTGCAGCAAGTTATGGCCTATTCTCCATAATAATAATATATTGACGCAGATGAAGTACAAAGCATTGGAAATATACCAACAGCAATTGGCTCAGTTGATGCAGATTTAGGCTCCCCCTCCAAACCATCCTCTCTAATCGGAGTATAAACAGCAACAAGCCTGTAGCCGACATCATCAACATTAGCTTCATACATCCTCCCTATTTCACCTGCATATGTCACAAATAGTTTCATAAAGTCAAGCGATTTTAGATACATGAACTAGAAACCGTACCCTCCATCAAAAGATTTTTAGAAAACAATCAATCCCAAGCAAGGATTCTTACAATGTTGAAATCCAAAAAATGGAACCAAGAAAATAACAAAAACAACTACTTGAATGCATGGAGTCTGATTAAAGCTAAAACTGTAGAAACTGCTTAAACTGCAAATATAGACAATGATTAAGATGATTGCTAATGTTGACAATGATTAGGGCGAAATGTGTTTCACAAATGAAAAGAAAGTAAACCTCTCAATGCAAAATAATTAGCGGTGGCAGGAGATCAGGCCATACCCTGTAGTCTATTAACTCTCATCTCAATTTTGGTACCTCCAAATGCCTGCCAACTGACCTGCAATAAAAATCCTTTATTGCATCATTGGTGCTCTAGTATTCCAAGGAACCCGTTCCACCCCAAACTGATGAATATCTCAAATTGATTGGACATAAGAACCAGTCATCACTAATGGATGGCCAGAAAATAGTGATGATTCCATAAGCCATGCCCCTTCATCACAAGCCTCTCTCTCTCTCTCTCTCTCTCTCTCTCTCTCAGAGAGAGAGAGAGAGAGAGACTTGTGTCATTCCGGAAGGATTTAAGGCCTAATCCTTCCAACTCAAATACCATCATCCGACATTCGAATACAAGATCCACTCCGTTGAAATTGACCTATATTATAACAAGTATTTATAAACCAAAAATCTAGTGTTTTGAATACTTTTTGCCCATGCATCAAGAAGGAGAAAAACGGACGACCAAATAGTGAGTTGATTAGTTTAACAGTGTAGAACATTTGAAAACTAACAAAAATTGGTTTTTAGAGGTTTTTAAATGTTTAGATCATAATCAAATGGCCGGATCGAGAATTTGTATGTCTAAAGATATAGATCTAACCAACTCACTACTTTCAGCCGTCCATTTTGCGTCGTTTGATGGACGGGCAAAAAATATTCAAAACACTTGATTTTTGGTTTATACAAACTTGCTATAATATAGGTCAACTTCAATGGAGTGGATCTTGTATTCGAATGTCAGAGGGTTGTATTTGAGTGGGAAGGATTCGGCCTCAAATCCTTTTGAAAGGACACAAGTCTATCTCTCTCTATATGTGTGTGTGTGTGTATATTAAAAATTCTCGTAGAATGGAGAATGAAGTTTTCATTCTGTACATACCCGATCATGAATTAATAACTGCATCTAATCTCCAAAAAAGTCCTAAATATTTCTATTTTTGAATGGGATATTTACGGAATCCCCATGAATAGGATCAACTCTTATTCCATGATATTTTCATAAGATTCCTCTTATTCTTAAGCAAGCCCTCGAGAGGGTATAGTTTATGTTTCATCTTTCTTTTCCTTTTAGTTTCTTTCGAGAAAAATTCTAATTCTTTCTTATTATATTGATTCTTTTCCAATCGAGATGCATGGATCCATGAATCTGTGTTTATATAGATCTTGTTCATGGGTTAACGAAAATGTGCAAAAGCTCTATTTGCCTCTGCCATTCTACAAATTTCTTCCTTTTTGCGGATGGCATTGCCACTCTCTTTGGCGGCATCTATTAATTAAGAACTTAATTTGAAAGCCATATTTCGACTCGGGCATTTCCTGGACGCCCCTAATAACCAATGAGTGGTAAGCGCTTTTCCTTGTGTAGATCCTATTTAATAGGAACTTGATAAGTAGATCCGCCTATATGCCTTACTTTTATTGCTATATCGGGAGTTACTCCACAACCGCGCAAAACAGATAGTGGATTTGTTTGTTTTGTTGAATCTTTTTTACAGCTCGATAGATATTTTGATAAGCCAATGATTTTTTTTGTGTTTCAGACTATAATTAACCAACATGTTAACTAATCGATTACGATAAATTGGATCAGATTTTGCAGTTTTTTCTTCTGCAGTACCTCAACGTGACATGAGCGTGAAAGAGATTCAAAAACCAATTTTCTTTTTATAAGGGGTAAAAATGAATCACTTATTTTGGCTTTTTGACCCCATATTGTAGGGTGGATCTCGAAAGATATGAAAGATCTCCCTCCAAGCCGTACATACGACTTTCATCGAATACGACTTTCCACAGAATTCTATATGTATATATGAGATTGAGTATGAAATTTTATTTACTCACTTTAAATTGAGTATCTGTTTTCCTCCTTTTCCTGTCCTCCTAGGATTGGAAATTGTGTATTTTACATATCCATACAATCGAGTCCTTTAGTTTTTGATGGGGACAAACCCTAGAAAATCTCAACCTAGGGTTTATATCACAAGATGGAGTTTAGGAATCTCTCCCTTGAGAATCTCTCTTAGGCATCTCACTCAAAGCACACAGACTATTAAAATTGCTCAAACGGTAATTTTTATAATCAATCATTAACTAAAAAAACAATGATAGTCTCAGCCTTCTATAGGCCTACAAAAAAAAGATAACACCCACCACAACCGATGTGGGATAAAATCAACTAACAAAAATAACCAACTAAAATAAACTACAATAAGATAAGATAAGCCAACAACTAAATCAAACAAATCTTACTAGATGTCCCCATCAGTTTCTGAAATAGTGTAATGTAAAAAAAGTGCTTCGAATCATTGCTATTTGACTCAGAACTGTTCTGAAAAAGTCGAGGTATTTCAAATTGTTTGTTGACATGGACAAAGGGAAAACCTCTGAAATGATTTCAATATTGAACCTTGGACATATAATAGTTCCGAATCGAATCTCTTTTAAAAAGAAGATCTTTTATCTCATGGTAGCCTGCTCGAGTCCCCTTACGAAACTTTCGTCATTGGGTTGGCCATACACGTCATATGTTTCTAGCAATTCACATGGTATCATCAAATGATACAAGTCTTAGATAAGAATCTACAATGCATTAAAATGCCCTGGTTGACGATCCTTTACTCCAACAGCATATAGGGTTCCTCGAACAATGTGATATCTCACACCAGGTAAATCCTTAACCTTCCTCCTCTTACTAATACAATATATATACATACACACACACACAATATATATTTGGTTTTTTTTTCCATTTCGACACCTCCAAAGTTTATAAATGGGACCCCCCCCGGGAAAAAAAATTCATGTTAGTTGTCGTTTTCTTTCTAATTGTAAGATGGACAAAAATACTCTAAACTGCCCTTGAGGAAAATGAATGGGGGCAAGTTTGCCCCCATCAATTTCTCTCTCTCTAACAGAAAACCCTACCCTCAAGTTGGAGTTAAGAAGAGGGAGGCCAGAGAGCCGATATGAAGGGGAGGTCAAGAGAAATGTTAGGTTGGGAGGGAAGAGAGCCACTGGGGAGTAATTGGGTTGGGGAATTGGTTAGCTGAAATTATTGGGTTCAGTGAGAGAGAAATGATTTTGGTGAGAGGGAAATAAGAAGGAAAAGAGATGAAGGGATATTTTGGTTAGCTCAGATAAGATTATATAAGAGTTGAAGCTAAAAAAGATTCCCAATTGATTCTTGCTGATCTCTAGTGAATCCTTTCCTCAACTATAACTTGTCTTTTGACATCCAAATTTAGAACCCTCAAAAGATTCCTTCCAATTTTCAAGTCTTAATTTCAAATCCTGATATTCATATCTCTATCATTTATCACTAAGTAGAGTTTGCACTATCTGGAGTTATTAGTCTTAGTTGCATCGCAATCTACAAGTTGAATAGATTTTTTTCTCAAGACAAATTTTGAAGTCACGCGTATGGAAGGAGGTGAGAGAGAGAGAGAGAGAGAGAGAGAGAGAGAGAGCACTTACGGAGATTAAGATTCTGAAACTCTTAGCCTATTTCTTTAATTAAATTAAGATAAATGTAAGCCATTCAATTATAATCAACGGTTGAGAGAAGAGAGATTTGCCTGACTTGAATAGAAAATGAGTGATGGAAGAATAGAAATGGGATTGATATCAAAACTATTGAATCATACTTGACGATTGAGAATAACCGTCTCATGTTAAGCTTATTCATCTCACCACTCATTGTATCACACGCACAGCCACACATGCGCGTGCACACACAACCACAAACCTTTTGATTGGTTAGAATTTGTTACTCGAACAAACATAGATCTTGTGGGATTATATTGAATATTTGACAATACATTCCATACCTTGCTAAAAAAATTGATCCTTGTTTACCAAAAACACATTATTGTTTAACCAAATCCTGGATAAAGAATCTCTTTCTAGTTGCTTCAGGAACAATTAGGAGTTTCTCCAAAGAAATACAGGGTTCAGCTTTGAGTGGCAACATGTTGTCGGGTGGTGGTCCCGCTTATGGGGTCCAATCGATACATTCTCAATAGAAATATTTGAATATCAATCTCATCGATCTCATAAGTATCATACCAAAACCCATCAATCAAATCACTTTTCGAGAAATACAAGATATCTAAGTCGTACAAATAAACAAGCGCGCGCGCGCACACACAAAACAAGATAATTTGAGTATTGAAGCTCCTGTTCGGGGTTCTAGGTTCTAACTTCAAAAAAAAATAACTAAAATATATATTAAGGAATTCAGTGACGCCAAAACCTAGACACCGGATTCAACCCATTCAGTTTTCATCCATTGAAAAAACAAAGTGTGCATTGTAGAAGCATGTGTCAATAATGAGGGAGAACATAATTTTACCAAATTGCGTAGAAGGCACAAGTGAAAATGGCAAGGCATAATCAAACCCATTTTTGTCATCTATTTTCAAATATTATCATGAGCAAAATCAATGAATTTTAGCTATAGCTAAATAATGACAAGACATGTATTGAATGAAAGACCAGGTAAGACTAAATAATCAACAATCATAGTACACGCATCTCAATGGATTACGTTGTGTATAGCATTGAACTTTTTGCTATAAGAATCTGTATACACGTATCAGAAAAGAAAAAAATGAGGATAAAGATTTTGTATACCTGATATAGAGATAAGATCAGGACTTCTGACCATTGATCTAAGCCACTGAATTTTGCTCTTGCCTTCTTTTCCTCCAGTATACATACCACGAACAGCATATAAGTTTGTATGGAAACCTCTTCCCTCAATTTCCAACTTACCAATTTTAGGAATCCCTGGAATACAAGAAATTTCAGACTGCAAACGAAGAAATCTTAGCATTTGACTAAAAGTAGATGGAAAAGCAAGAGCCCATTTAAGCTGGATGTTCTATGTTTCTAAAGCAAAGGTATCTTCACTTTACAATAATGACAACAACAAAGCCTTATCCCAAAATTTTGGGTTTACGACTTAACAGCCATATGCTCTATTAAATTAACAAGCAAAACTAACAAGCCCGCATTGTAGTACATTTTACAAAACAAACTTAAACCTCAAGGTAACGAGGGTTTACAACTTCAATCTTGAGAGATGCCAAGATATATATATATATATATATATATATATATATATATATATATATATATATATATATATATATATATATATGTGAACTATTATACAGAATTCTCAGCAAATATTAATATTAAGCGGTGAAATAACCTGGTAATATAGGAGAAGTCACTGCTGAAATAGGTCCGCTTGACCTTCCAAACACGTCTGTTACGGTGCATTCACATTTTAGGCAACGTCCTATGTCTTCTAGTCGGACCTTGTATGCGCTGGAGCGCTGTGAAGGAAATGGTTCAAAGGATGGATGTGGTCCCGTTCCTATTGAATAGAACCTGTCCACAGAGACTTAGATGGTTATAGATTGATATTCATAAACTATTGTGGTAGATAATGTGATGACCAGTGTTTTACCATTGGTATTTGATCTCTTTCTTGTATTTGCTCCAAATATGTTGTTGAATCTCACTTTGTGGAATTGTCTCAACAGCAGTAAGTATTTCACCTTCAACTTCCTTTCCATTGAAAGAGAACCTCTCAATTTTCAGAAGTTCTGAAAAAAAAGGTAAATTATGTCTCTGTGACGTAAAAAGGAAGTGCACCATAGCAAATGTTCAATAAAGATATGCAATAAAAACAAAACAAAAACTACGTTGGATTACTCTGGGTTTTTTTTTTTGGGTGTGTGTGTGTGTGTGCCTGCCTTTTTTTTTTTTTTTTTTTTTTTTTTTTTTTTTTGGGGGGGGGGGGGTGGGGGGTGGGGGGTGGGGGGGGTGGGGGGGTGTTGGAGGGAGAAAAAAAAGAAAAGAAAAACCTTGATTTCAGTTGAAATGGAGCATTTCCACCAAAACTGGTTTTATAACTAGAATGAGCCACAAGCCAGTGCAGGCTGGAAGTAGACAAGTTAAATGGACCCTTAGTGGATAGTGAATATAAGGGAGATGAATTCTAGTCTCTGTGAACACCAATACGAACATTATTCCAGTTAGCAATGCTGCATCAAATAGGTTTTCCAGCCAAAACTGAGAAAATCTGAAAGTAGTAAAGAATAATAGAACCCTCAATACATGGCTGATGCCATGCCTTTACTGCCGACTCTGACAAGTGTATCGGCAAATATCATTTCAGGTTTTTAGGTAGTTTATACTTTATACTATTAGGATAAGCTATATGAGCTGTCCAAATTACTTATAAACTGAATCGTTGAGATTTGAAAAGACCAAGTGATAGTGGACTAGTGGATTGTTAACATGGACCAAAGTCTCACGTAGATGGCGATCACAAAACAAGGAATACAAGCCTACGGGCCTTTCTCTATAAAAAAAAAAAAAAAAAAAAAGAAGAAGAAAAACAAGGAATGCCCTAAAATGGAAGAAATCACATTCAAATGATACATATAAAGAATCGCAGCAAGATCTCAATAATTTTTCTTTTTTTAGTAGTATCAGAAAGAAATTAAAACTGGAAAAAGATTAGCTTGAAAAACAAAAGACTGTATAGGAATCTTTAAAATGGATAGACAATCCCTGAAAATAAGAAAATGTCCAAGTTCCGGTAATGACCTACAAACTACATTCTGCTTCCTGTCGTGTGCCCAAACCATTGCAATGCATCTTGAAGCATTCTCACAAGATTTTCTGCACTATTTTTTGATTATGTAATACTAATCCTCCCTTCATATGGTGTGCATTAGAATGCTCTTTGTCAATATGAATTCCTAGCTGAGGAGAGGTTTGGATCAGGTACACCATGGTCATTGAGTGCATTAGCTTAAACTATGTGCAGATGAGTTAGGTAGCCAAATGCCTTCATAGGCTATCTGCAAAGCCCCTCTTAGGTAATGTTACCAGAAATGGTGGACCAACTCGTAAAGGGAAAGTGACGGCCAATGGAGTTATCTTCCATGGTTACCTCATCAAGTTAGAGTATTACTAGGAGCTCACCAACTTGATGGGAAATGGACTCTGGCTATGTTGATGAGAACTGTAAATTTATTAGAAAAGATTAAACAGGACAAGAATTGGCCAAGCCTATAGAGTCAGTTTAGCAGATATGTTTCCTCCTAATCAGATAAATCTAGACTCAAGGAGGATAGATGTATAATCATTTTCAGATGCTCATGAAACATAGAAGTTCGGTTAGACAATAATTCATACAGAATAATGAAACAAGCACAGGAAGCAAAAGAAGAAAAATGCCAACAGGCAATGGTGGCCCATTTTCCTTTGGCAGCCAATTATCTTTAAGAACCAAAATTCTATACAAATGATGCAATATAAATACACTTAAGAACTAGCTAAGCATTACACAAGTGGGATGCTTGTCTAGAATTAAAATCTTAGAATGTTTACAGTTTCACTTTACCTGGAAGAATTATGTCTGATGGTTCTGACAATTTGAGTTCCCCAACAACAGAATCTGAACGAACAGGCGTATCGCTGCCACATGATGTTAAAATTATATTAGACTGTTCTAAGCTACACTATATTTAAGAACAATAGTGATATCCTTTTCCTTCTTCTTTTTTGCAGTTATTTCTCATCAAATTTATAAAATTCCATTTACAGCTCATTCCCGCATTGCCACCATCTTATACTGTCGCAACACGCAAGCTCATAGAACTCCTTCTCATTTAAAAATAACAAGACATGACAACAACGGCCAACAAGAAAATAAGTTGGAAAGAGAAGATAGTTACCCAAACAACAGACGACAGTTGTAATCTGAAATTGTAACTTGATAAGTGGTAGAAGTAGCTCCACTAATAAGAATAGTAGTCCCTTCATTACTCTCTCTGTACCAGCTATACACGCTTGACCCTTCATAACCACCATAATATTTGCCTTCTCCAGCATAGATACCCGAACCAATTTCCTTTAAGCATACATCAGAAACAACTGGAAGGGCTGTGGAGTTCAAACAAGCACAGTAAGAAGACAATCAAAAGAAAAGTTAGCTCAGGAACTGAATGGCGGTTGCAGTGAGAAAATTATAACATATTAGAAAAATTACCTCCTAAATAATGTCTAATAGTAGAGGTCTACTATCATAACAATCTTTATATGATATTATCTAAACTGTCACAGAACTTCATGCCATTATAAGAAAAACATATTGATATATTTATAATATTCAATAGATCTATTTCAGATGGAAATTATGCTGAATATTGATATAATGCTATTAGGACTTCATTTTGTTATTATGCTAACACATAAAACGCTGTTATACTGTGTACAGTTTCCCAGCCTGGTGTGAAGTGTGGTTACATAGATGTTCTAACCCGCCATTCATTATAGATCTAGCGGCAGTGATAACCAAAACACACAAACCAAATAATCATAATTAATTCCGCAATCCATGCTCTGTTGAAATACAACAGTATAGATAATAGTTAGAAGTTGGTCTTAATTTTTTGCAAAGAATAAAGCCAACCTGCCATGACTGGTTCATTGCTAATGGCAAGAAGAGGTTCTCCATGCTTCCCATCAGCACGTACAGGCACCCATTGA
Organism: Agave tequilana; assembly: GCA_038442645.1. Taxonomy (NCBI): domain Eukaryota; kingdom Viridiplantae; phylum Streptophyta; class Magnoliopsida; order Asparagales; family Asparagaceae; genus Agave; species Agave tequilana. The sequence goes on along the minus strand of JAVJIF010022874.1, from coordinate 16,083 downwards.
AGGGCTAAATGAGAGCCAATATCATCAAGTGAAGGTGTATAAGTTCTGTTTCAGGATTCCATCAGTGAAAATGATCAGGGAAAGGTTTAACTTTTGTATCATAACAAAACAATTGTAGCCTATAGCACATATCATACAAGGTATTCCCAATAACAACAGCATCTTTAGAACCAGTAGTGATATTCAGCAACTCCGACTCCTCAAGTTTTTCTTTGATTCTGTACCACATGTACTCCCCAGTGCCTTCTTTCCCGCCATAATAAGATTTTACAGGAAGAATTTCTGGTCTTGCAAACAACTCGGGATCACAAGCACAACACCCTTTGGATCAGCTGTAATAAAGAATAGAAAGAGCTGTTAGCAATCATATTCTAAGAATGATCCGTTTCAGTTACAAGTCAGACAAGTTTAATATGCTTCGAAAGATGCAAGGAAGACAAACTATTGTGGAAAAGTTGATAATTTTCATATGAAAGAACTTTCCCTATTTCACTGAAGGACTTCTTATTGCCACCAGTTTAGCCGTCCAACAAGTTTAATATGTTTGAAAAGATAAAAGGAAGACAAACTATATGGATAAGTTGATAATTTCCATACGCAACGACTTGCTATGTTTCATTGAAGGACTTCTTATTGCCTATAGTTAGTCCATCCTTAGATACCCCATAAAACAAGGAATTGGTCATCGTCTAATCAATATTTCTTTTATATAACAGGCAATTATCAATGGGTGTAACTAAGATAGACCAAGTGCAGTTTCAATCACATAGAAATTATCTTGCCTTTTTGAATTTTTGGCATGCTGTAAAGAATCAAGCATTTGCTGAAAATTTGTTTTATCAAAGAGTCTCAAATTCCAAAAGTCCATACGCTATATACCCCAAAACTCATTTAGTCCAGAAATCATAATTATGCATTTTTCACTTGAACTGAATGAGCTTAGACCCGTCATAATATAACGAGCACACAGTTCCTTAAAGACTTGTCTCCATTCCACTTGAAACAGGGAACTCGTCAAGTTATTCCTAGCTCAGTATGGAACTCAGAGGAAATAAACCACATACTTTAATTTTCAAAACTTCCATTACCTGGAAGAGTAATGATTAACTTACCAGGAGCAATGACATTTGAGATAATAGTCTTCGGTGAACCTCTTACTCCATCATTCCGCACAGGCGTGAAAACAAGCTCAATGCACCGATCTACATCCTCAATAGTCAAATCAAGAAACTCTGCAAACATTACACTATTTTTAATTGCTTACCTAAAAATGTTACATTGTCTTAAGCAAAGAAGATTTATTTTCAGATTGAACAAACTTACCGTCACCACTTAATTTGTCCTTTGTACCATTATGTTTCACTCGAAACCATTCATGGCTGCAACCTCCTCTTTCACTAAAATGGGAAAACAAGTCAGTAAATCATGAACAAATAATTAACTTAAACGCCACCATAGGAAAAATACATGATTTGCGCATGGATCTCACCCTCCACTGTATGCAGCGTTGAAGCTCAGGCGGCCTCCCTCAACCATTGATCCTGAAAAATCCAGTGAAAGGCAACTTGGCAGACCTGGATGATAGGAAAAATAATAATAACAATAGTGAGTTGAATTTAAACATAGACAGTAAGTTCAGCTAAATTTCTTTACCATATCTCTCAAGTTGGAAAAGCAGGTAGGGGAAACCAGTCTAAAATATGCACAAATCGAGAAGAAAATCATGCAAGTCACTCACTGATCACATACCAGGCAAGACGGGACCAATATGTTCAGAAAGCATAATAGGACCGCGTGCCCAATCACTTCTAACAGGTTCGCATGAAACAGATACAAGAAATCCAATATCACTGCATGACAAATTATACGATGCAGTCGTTGCACCTTTAATTTCCCTCTGTTCACCATTAGGGCTAGTCTGCAAGCACAAATATTCTCATTCCATTGACTAGTTTGACAATGTAAGAGAAATATTGAAACATGTTTTACACAACACAAAAACCCCCAATTAATTTATTATGTAATAAGTTTCTTAATTAAATACAACAAAGTTCTGAGCACCTGATAATTAATTAGCAAGATATGAAATAGCTTATCAGGTCCCTCTTACCAGGAACCACCGATAAACTGAATCACCCTCTTCTCCTCCCCAGTATTTCTTATCAGCAATCAATGTGGTTCCTTCGACACCCTTGCCCAATATTTGGAGAGAGAGCAATCTTGGGCTTCCTATAGATCGAAACAAAAGAAAACATTAGAAAATTGTGTTAGCAAGAGGTGCAGTAATTCTTAAAAGAAGTTACTCTGTCATCATAGTTGTACAGTCTAAACTTTTTCCTATCGAGATGGGTTGGTTATGAAGCACGACTTGGAAGTTGAGAAACCTACAAAAAAGAAATACCATCTAGAATACACATACACACAAATGCATGCGCGCGCGCAGCAACTTAACGTAAGACGAAAAAAATCTTGAAACAGTTAAAATAGTCATCCCACTAACAGAGAACCATGCATTTATTGTAAGCAATGAGAAAATCTAGGAAAGAATTCCTTGCTCGCTCAAGCACAGATCCAATATTTTTACCTATTAATTAAAATTGTTTTGTACTTTCAACTCTTTCAGATTCTTTAAGAACACAACTTCCTTTGAGTTTCAGAATACATAAATGCAAAGACACAACTTGTATTTATGAGAATACTTCATGACGATATTCATGATACTTTTATTACATGTTTTATGTTGGATTTCCAATATCAATAGAACTTTAATCACCTGGACGAACTTGTTCCTGTCCCAAGCAAGTTCTTGGTTCACCAACTGTACCATCATCACGTATGGGAGTACATTTAAAAGAAACAAACTTGCCAATAGCATCCTTTGTTATGCAATACTGAAGAAGGCCTGATGCCTCTGGTACTAATGTTCCTGCATCAGTTTCTGTCTGCAAAGCACCAAGAAGACAATGAGAAGGTTTAGGTGCTAAGAGAAAAATAGCAATCCTTTGAAGTCAACACAAATAGATGCCAAAACAATTTGTCAAATATTTGAATCAATTTTATTGTACATATTTAATTTTGTTATCCCTTGAAATATGCAGAAGCAGCAACAAACAAAAGAATAACACATACTTCATGAAGATACCAGTTGTACAGACTTTGGCCCTCATGACCCCCAATATATCCATATGATGCAGTCAACATTTCACCCTCACAACAATCACCAGTGACTGACAGAAATTTTAGGCTTGGTGGAAGTGCTGCAGAAACATAGTAAAACAATTAATGAACAAAAATTTTGAACTTTAATGAGGAAAACCAACAAAGGGTCACCTCCAGAACAAAATTTTCGAATAGCAGCTGCATAGTTTCTTGAAAAACAAATAGATAAATTAAAAACCTAATAAAGTACTAATAGTAGTTAGCAAAAAAGAAAGATTTACATAATTTATGAGGATAAAGGTATTGACTGAAGAATAATAAGGTGCAAGATAGGTTGTTCTAACTGAAATCTAATTAACAGAAGCCAAGCATAAAAAGCTTTCCTATTGTATCAAAAATCTGACCTCGTATAAAACTACTACAAAGAGAAGATTGTGGATGCCAAGTGTGGAACATGTAAAGGTTCTTACAACGGCAGAAAGCCAGAAACACTCTGCGCGCGCGCGCGTGTATGTATAGACATGTGTGTGTGGGTGCACGCGCCACGTAACCAGGGAGTTTGCCACTTAGCACCCATGTCCAATCATACTTTGATGATGAATAGTATGTATACAGCCTTTAAATAGGGATACAATAGTAACACAAACTTTTTTAAGGAATCAGGAGGAAGCTTCCAAGCTAATGAACAATGAGATTAAAGCCACATAGTATCTCAGCTAAATTATAACAAAGAATGAGATCGAGTAAAACTTTGACCTGTGAATGGTTTATTATTTGTCAGTGATCTAAACAAGTTAATGGTAATGAAGTTAAACTCCAGCAACAAAAAGAAAAAAGGAAAAAAAACCATTTATTGAAAATTTTCAGAGCAGAAATCAAATTCAGAGAACATGCCAATAGAAATTGGCATAATATTTTCATGCCAGTGAGAGTGGCCTTTCTTTTCCCTTTTCTGAACAAAGGTATAAACTAGACTTTAACTTGGAACTTCCAGAAACCAACTCCCAACCACCTCAGCTAAGCCTCAGAGAAAGAATCAACTAGGTACCGCACATAACTTACAAGGAGTGAGAGGTGGTTGTCTCAAACTTCGTGTTTTATGGAATTTCCATCATATGAAATAGAAAATAAATGTATATTAAAAACACCATTACACTTTTAGTTGTAAGATTTCATTTTATCTCAAAGACAATGAATGTTAAGTATACTTTTGCTACGCAAAGCTTCAGTAACTTACTTTCAACAACTTTTTCTGAAATCACGTACGCTGGCTCTCCAGTTTCACCATCAGGGGCCATAGGAGTAAATTTTCCGACAATGTAATACCCAACAGCACCAAGGGGAATACGAAATGCCTAAGCACAGGTGAAGATCAATTATCAAAGACAGGTCGCAATTTGTTATGCTGAAAAAGGTGAATAGATGAAAAAATAAATTGTGATATTGTTATGTGATAACTGATAATCTATATCGAAATAATGCAAGCCAAAAAGTTCACCTTTGCAATTTTGGATGTACTGACAGCTTCCAGGCCATCTTCACCATTTAGCTTTGGTGAAGTTGTTTTGAACCATTGGACCCTGCTGGATCCCTCAGTTCCGCCGGTAACTATGGCAGTAACAGTCACCTTATTACCTTCCCTAAGATCTCCCACTATCTTCAGGTTGTTCACCTTTGGTGGGGCTGAAATTAATATGATAAGGAATTAAGAGAGAAAAGTAAATTGATTACAACAGTGCAGCAAAATGAATGCACCATTATAGTTCTACCTTGCTTTACAATCTCAGTCATGACAGATGCAGATTCACCCTCCTGCCCTGGAAAAGTATTCATAAAAGAAATACAAAATGATGTTCAGGAACTTCATGCGACATAGTTCTAAACATATGGATGAAAGAACGTTCCAAAATAAAAACGCACCTTCAAAATTGATAGGAATGTATACAAATGCCAAGCGTCGTCCTACATCTTCCTTGGTCAATGCATACTCAGTGGTACCTGATGATGCTAGCACAAACCCACTGGCCGGGGGGGGGGCATAAAAAACCATTAGAGAAAAAAATAAAATTAAATAAGCAACGTAACCAATAGTATACATATTAAATCTTATTCCACTATTTATGCTAGAATAAAATATAAATGCACAATTATACAAGAAGCAACAGTATGTATATGTGATGGTCACTGCTGCATGATTAGCTAGAATTTTTGTCCTTGAGAAATCTACCACAGGCTGCAAACAAGTAAAACAAAGCCTTTTCAGCTCAATAAATGACACAACATCTATAAGGATAACAGTAAAAGAAATGCAATAAGAAGTTTCTGTTTCTATGAACCTCTATATCAGACTTGAGTATAAATACATGCAGGGCTATTGAGCAAAACAACAACAGATAAATAGCACACAGAAGTTATAAGGAAGAAAAGCCTGAGAAAAAGCAGCAGAATAGATGCATAGTTACGTATATCATTTAGTCTGAAGATTGCTGCAGCCTACAATGCACATACCATGCTTTAGCATGCATGAATTAAAACCATCACATCTTCAGCGAACACTTGTTTGCCAGTTTAATGGTGGCAGAGACAGGTACATGTTCTACAAGCGTAACTACATGCATATATTTTTCACGCAAGATGCAGAACATACAGGACGGTATATCCATATCTAGATGAATGTATTTTTCAAGCATAATGCAAAACATGCAGGATTATATCATATTTAGACATCATCCACAAAAATATATGTTCTTCTAAAGGAGATTCTCCACACAGCTGTGGAGAATCTAGATACTTCTGATTCTGTAATATTCAAGAATAAGCCTGAAGCAGAATTTTCACAGCCATGTACAAGATTCAAGGTCTGAAGGATTCTTTATGCTATGTTACAGAATCATGTCGCCAGTATCATGTCACAGACTCACCAGCATGATCTTCATACTACGTATCTTGGGTGTGCACAAATTAGTATCAGTTATATCTCATCACAGCCACTTGACCAGTTATATCACACACAACACCTAGTATTATTTGTCGTAATAAACAAACTATAGAAGAAGAAAAAGAAAACTTACAGTAAGGCACATATATTGTACAGAGTTTATAGACATTTTTAGGTAGCAGACGATCTCATCCATCTTACCCACTAGGTTGTTCTAAAACTTTAAAATAAGATAAATAATTGTTACAGTTTGATTGTAGTAACATACAAAATCTTAAAATCTTCTGTGAATGGAATTAGACAAGGTTTCTTAATGGTGATTATCCACCTTCAGAAACTTGGTGTATAGCTTAGTTTCTATGCAAGAATGATGAAACATCGTAAGCTACAATTTCAAATTGCTTGTTGTGTAACATTAGTAAAATTACTTCTTTGGGAAGGAAACAAAATTAGGTTAACTTGTTCCCTCTTTTCTTGGGCTCATTCAACTGAAACATTCCTCTTTATGTTTCTTACTTTGAGAAATGAGCATCTAGTACTATCTCTTGCAAAGTAACAGACTGATGATTTTGGCAAATATTGTTGTTCACCTTTTCCAGGCAAAGGATCAGCACACTATTTAAATAAACGGATCAAAAAATTTTGCCATCCAACGAAATAAATCAATGATCCTTTTCCCGTCTTCAAATTGGACTTGAAGGTTTCAATTTCTTTCCTTCCTTTTCAGATCTCAGTGCAGACTTAACTTGTATTTTGATGAGAGTAAAGTTAGCAGAGCATACTAGACCTAAAGGGAACATCGCTCATTTTAATGAGTGAGCAAACTTCTCAGAAAATAAATAAGCAAAATAAAACTTCGATAATAATATTCATCTTGTGTTTGCACCAAAGGCAATTAACACAGCCAAAGATAATAGCCAAGGGAAGGAGATCTCTTTTAAAATAGAACTATGAGTAAGATATATACCCAGTTTCTTTGCTCTCTCTCAACCACTCAAATTTGCTTGGACCCTGTTTCCCCCCAAAATAATCCCCAACTCCTTTAATTGCATTTCCTTCAACAGCATCTCCAAAAATCTGCACATTACTAACGGACGGTGGAGCTGAAAACAACAGACTGTTGTTAGAATCGCAAGAAATATAATCCGGAAGTAGTAGAAAGAAATATACAGTATAAATAAAAGAACTTGAGGATATGGAAAAAACATTAAATTTGCGAAAATAATGAGAAACTGAAGAATAACCAGATATGTGAAATGACAATCCAAATAACTAAGTAACAAGTATTAAAACTGCAGAAGGCTTAACCACAATCACTCAAATCCCACTAATAACCACAAGACTTATATCCGGTTTTTAGGATTATAAATTCTCTAGGTTGATAAAACTATATTTATGCTTTTCAAAGTGTAATGCTAATTATACGTACGTAGGAGCAGGACGAGAATGAAAAGACACACCCAACAAACATGAAAAAGTAAAGGACAAACTGCTTTTATCGGAATGAAATTTTGTGATCATGATTAGCATAAGATGGGAACTAAATATACCATGATGCCAGTTGGCATTTCACCCCCTCTGTGATTAAGTTGATCTATCAATATCAAACAGATGCATTAAAAAAGGTTATAATATGCTGGGCAAATTCAGTCCAAATAACGTCTTCCACAAGAAATTATGAATTTTTCTAAATTTGGTTTGAATAATTATGTCTTTACCAACAAGTTAGAGTCTCTTTGCATGTTTTACCAGTTTTGAAACTAGATCTGGAGGTGCCATTCTGTTATGGATAAGGATAGGATAATCTAAAACAAAATATAGATTATACTGCAGCATCCAATTACTCTATGAGGTGCCTTCTGAAAATTAAGAAACCATGGAATAATTTAAATGTTCACCCACCACCCATCAGCTTAAGCTTTTGAGTGATGTGGTTACCAACATAAAGCAACCACTAGAGAAAGAATTGGACAGTTAGAAAGAAGAAATATCCTAATCAGCATCACATTTTAAGTACCGCTTCAAAGATCATTCGTTTATGCGACAGACGTGTTAAGCACAAGATGGTGATTATGAGCCTGTTCAGTAAAATACAGAACAGCCAATACATTTCAGTTTCAAAGATTACCATCGTTGTATCAGAAAAAGAGCCACTCTCATTATCAATTTGCACGTTTTTTTTCAATGATTTTCACTTTAAAGAAACAGATAGTTTTTGAATCCTTCAATTTCCTGCGCCTCAGCATAATATACCGCCAACATGCAGTATTCCTAAGCAATATATCTCACAGTGAGATAGAATTGCAACAAGTGCATTTACAGTGCATGTGCATTACGAAACATTTCACACATAAGACATGGACAAAAGGAAAATAGAGCTTGATTTATTTAGCATACAGAAACTGCAAAGAGAGAACCTGCAAAGTATATGAGAAAAGGCGGGGGGGGGGGGGGGGGGGGGGGGGGGGGACTGAATGGGCACACCCCACCTGCTTTTACACAGCCAGTCATTGCATATTGTGGTTCTCCCTTAGCTCCTTCTTCTGTTACGGGGGTGTACATAAACACCAAGCTTGAATCAATGTCATCCACAGTCAACCGATACTCCTCATCTTCAGCTCCAACTATTACCACGGGACTACAATTCCATCTTCGCCTCAACCAGCTGTAACAAAAAAAGTAACAAATTTTCAAATGATAACAATTTGATGACAAAAAGCTATTGACAGTACAGTTACACAGCAAACCTATGTTTATAATATATGTAACACACCTTGCTACGCCTTTCCCTGGCATGCCGCCACACCAAGCAACCTCAGCAAGTCCCTTTATAACGCTTCCCTCGACAAGTTCGCCACTCACGTTCAAGTTTAAAACTTTAGGATATCCAGTCCCTAATTATAAAACTCCAGTCAGTATTCAATATACATAAGCATTTGGACCAACCATGCATGAGATGCATCTAAACAATGAAACTACAAAAGTCCATAGTAAAAGGTTCTTTATATTTTACAAGATATTTTCGCACATGCAACACACGTGCAAGAATCCTTGTAGATAAATTTGGAAGAAAAAAAATTATACATAAATATGAATATTGTTTTTTTAGAGCTTTATCCTCAAAATGCAAAGAAGATACTGATCTCTTGCAATGGTTATTAGACAAAAGTATAATACATTTAATTTTAAATTTATACGTGTTAAACAAGATGGAACTTTTCAAGTACTATAAGTTTGAATTCAATACAAATGTAGTCTGCTAAGTAAACAATTTGACTCACAGTCTCAAAAATACGCATTTCAACAATTTCAAGGATAATATAGAATTTTAATTTCTTTTTTGAGACGTGAGGCTGTGAGGTGAATGTGAGACACACATTATGTCATGACACCTGTTCAATTTTATATCAGAAATATTCAACAAGCTGAGTCAGATCACATAGCTGGTAGAGGTCACATTATTCTCTCATGACTATCAAAGGTTCCAGCAATGGTTATAACCTATGTTGCACGTACACGGCAATGTTGAAATGGACACGACACGTGGGCACATGACAAATTCTTAAAATTACACATGACACGCGTGTCGGACACGTTTCGGACACGACATGGCTCCATGATAGAAGTGTTCGTGCTACATAGGTTATAACATGGAAAACATAGTCCGGCAAGCAGTTCAATTTTGTCCAAGAAACCTTGCAGCAGTTCTAAATCATTATACAGTGTTACAAAATATCTCACAATGTTACTCTTGCATCAAGCTCTCTCAATATTTTTAAACTTGTCTAGCTATTAGTTTATCATTTCTAGCAAATGATATATCATAGTCAACTATTCACTCAAGTTCTTCATTTCCAAGCTATTGCCAAAAGTGTTTAAAATATCACATTATTTTACTTCAAGAAAATATAGTTAAAAGGAGGCACCTAGTGTGTAAACCAATGGTGCATGTGAATTGACTGAAATCTCCTAAGTTCTAAGTAATGTGCATGATGCATCCAAATAATAGATATTATTCCATTATATATGTTGATAAAGGCAAATTCATAATAAAAACAACCTCTGTATCTTTAAATAATTTAGTGAGAAAAACTTTGCTCAGTCATACTTCTTTTGGTATCTCTCAAGCATATCCCAATGTTTCCTCAATACTGAAAGCATCATTTCCTTGAATATATATAGGATTAATATTTTTTAAGCAAACATCAGAATAGTTAATTAAACAATTCATATCATGAGAAATACCAGGGGAAACAGGTGATGAGATAGCACATATAGAAGGATATTCTGTCTCCTTCAGTATTGGAGTGCACTCGACCTTCAGGAATTTGCCGATATCTTCATGTTTTGGCCAGTATACCTTGTGATAACAAGCCATGTCAGAATTTAACACATTGTGCTATCAAAGGAGTCAGTTTTTTAAGCTCACAGGAAAAGTAATGCAATACCTCGCTACTGCATTATCAATAGCCACAAAGTTAGTTGGAGTCTTATCACCAACATACCACTGATATTTAAAAACCAACTCAGAATCACTGCTAACGTTAACAAGTTTAAAGTGGCAGCGACATGCATCTTCTTCAAAAGGCTGATCAACTGAGGCTTCTTTAAGTGTGTACCCTGGAGGAGTATGGTCCTTCCATTGTTCAAATAGGAATGAAAAGGTTGAATCTGTCCAATAGAAAACAGTGATAGTCAATGTCTTGTGACAAAAAAAGCAAGAAACCTAAGTATAAAACATGGGCGCAAGAAAAAGTATTAAGGAATACACTCAAACAGATATGCCCAAACGTACCTACAATGCCAAATTTATCAGCTGAAGATATTAAATAAGGTAAATTCTTGGATCAGTGATTACAAAGAAAAAAAGTTCCAACAGAATATCACGTAAAATAAGGCAAAGGGTACCTTTTATCTTGTAGAGAAATAGAAACCCTAAAAAGGATGATTTTATTCATAAGAGAAGAGAGAGATATATATAAAAGCCAAGGTATAAGAAGGGTATATGGATAACAACCTAATACTAATGACCCAACTTAACACTCACCCTCAAGTTGGAGCACAGACATCTAACATGCACAGCTTGTTACATAGATTAGAGAACACCTGAGGTGAGGCAGCTTTAGTAAAGACATCAGCCAACTACTTTGAAGACGGTGTGAACTGCAAAGTAACCACCTTCTTGGTCCAAACATTTGTGTTAAAGTGACAGTCAATCTCAGATTCTCAATGTGTTTGGTCCTTTCATGGAATAAAAGATTCTAGGCAATGTAGATGGCAAACTGATTATACCAATGCAAAGGCATTGGCCCAGACTGTCTGAACACAAGTTACATCAGTAGATTTTTTTTTTATCATACCATCTCGCATACCATATGAGCCAAAACTCTATACTCAGCTTTTGCACTCGAGCGAGACACAATATCTTATTTTTACTCCTCCAAGTCACAAGATTTCCTCCAACAAAGGTGCAATACCAAGTGGAAGACTTTCTATCTTCTCGGTCACCAGCATAACCCGAATCATAGTATTCAGAAATGCGTATATGCCCATGTTTCTATACACCAACCCTTTTCCTGGACAACTCTTGATGTATGCCAGAATCTTTATCGCAACTAACCAATGAGTCTCTCTGGGCTGATGCATGAATCTACTCAATACATCTACAGCAAAGGTTATATCTGCTTAGTAACCGTGAGATAAATCAACTTCCCAATCAACCTCCTATATTTTCCTGGATCATCAAGTGTGACTGTCATCAAACCATAGCTTCTTTTGGAGTGTTAGCAGCTTGCATCCCAAAAGTCTTGTTTCCTCCAGAAGATACATAACATACTTTCGCTAGGAAAGAAGTACACTGTGTTTTTTATATGCAACTTCAATTCTCAGAAAGTATTTTGGACGTCTCATGCCCTTGGTCACAAAATAACGCTTAAGATACTTTTTAGTCTCTAATAGCCCGGTTGAATCACTACCAGTCAAAAAAATGTAATCAACATAAACTGCCAGACTACAATGCCAGACTTTGTGCGCTGAACGAAGACAGATGATCTGAGTGACACCGGTGAAAACTAATACCAGAAATGGTAATGCTGAACAAACCACACCCTTGGACTCTACTTGAGTCCATATATGACCTTCTTGAAACGACAGACTTTGGTCTTCCCCTGAGAAATATAACCTGGAGGCTGCTCCATATAAACTTCCTCCTAAAGATCCCTATATAAGAAAGCATTTTTGACATCCAGTTTGAACAAGGTCCATGATAAGTTAACGGGAACGGATAACAGAATCCTGATAGAACTCATCCTAGCAACTGACGAGAATGTTTCAAAATAATCAATACCATATGTTTGAGTATAACCTTTGGCCACGAGCCTAACCTTATATCGATCCACAGATTCATCTGGGCTCCACAATACCTAATTTACCGGGGTCCTTTCTCAAAGGCACTCTGTCTGCCTCCATAAGAACCACATCCACCTCTAATGAAGCCACGTCCTCTGAAGCAGAATTGTAGCCTTGTAACTCCTCTTCACCGCGTTGTAACCACGGTTCAAAGACTCAGTCGAGTCGGATACGAATCGTCTGAGTCATATCCGTCTCGGCCATTGCCGAGACAATTCCAATAGCGAGTCATCATTTCCCAGTACCCGTTGACCAACTCAACCGAGAATTCGAGTCGACTCAGTCGACTCGACCAAGTTGACTGAGTCGAATCCAATCCTCGGCCGAGTCGGTCTGAATTTCCTGTGAACCCGTGACGATACAGGTTTAAAAGAAAAAAAGAAAAAGAAAAAAAACCCAAACTTACCTCAGATCTCGCTCCGATGCTGCTCCGCTCCAGCTCCCGGCTCCGTTGCTCCGATCGCCGATCCAACTCCGCCGCCCGACGGCACCGCTCCGATCGCTGATCTGTTTCTTACTCCACCTCCAGGTCTCTCACTCCCTCTCCCTCTCTGTTTCTCTCTCCGTCTCTCTCCCCCTCTCACCCGCTCTCTTTCTCTCCCTCTCCATCTTCAGGCTTTCTATGTCTCTTTCCTTCTCCTGTCTCTCTTCCCCCTCCCTCTCTCACCGCTCTCTCTGACTCTGTATCTTTCCTTCTCCCTCCCTCCCTCTTGTTAATTTAATCTCGCTTTAATTTTGTTAATCTAGATAATTTCTCACTTTAATTTTGTTAAAATTAGTCTAAATTTAATCTTGTTAATTTAATCTAGGTAATTTAATATATATAGCTAATATTAATCTAGTTCATTTAACATAAAGCAATATTAATCTAATTAATATATAGCTATTATTAGTCTAAATTTAATATAGTTAATTTAATCTACTTAATTTAATCTAGGTAATTTAATCTAATGTTAATTCATTAGAAATGTTTTATTTTACTGTACATTTAATTTAGTGTAAATTTAATCTTTTAATGTTAATCTTCTAATTTAAATTAAATTAACAGATAATTTTTAATATTTCAATACGGCTATTGGATGGGAACATGATACCCATGTTGGTGGAAGTAGAGAACTTGTGAAGTGTAATTATTGTGAGAAGAAACAAGTACATGGTGGCATCACAAGATTGAAGTAACACATAGCACATGTATTCGGTCAGGTAGAAGGATGCTTGCGAGTACCAAGAGAAGTGTCTCAATTATTGAAACATTTTTTTGAAAGTAGCAAAAAAAAAGCAGCCATAAAATCTAAAAAACGGCTTATAAAATTTTAAGTGAGATTTTTATGATGTGACCGATGAAGATTCTGAAAATGAAATTTAAGAAGTTGGTGATTTGAAAGAAGTTGAAATAAAAAAATTAAAGTAAGTTATGAAGGAAAGTCGTGAAATGACTTGCAGATCTGCAGAAAGTCATACAAGAGATGTTGGTGGCAGCAATTCGCATCCTTCATGACCAGAAATCAAGTGTGGATTGCGTCGGAGTTTTACCATTAGAGAAGTTGAAATTCTACCTCGTGGTATGATCCTTACATGTTTCCAAGGAAAAGAAATCAATCAAAAACATGTTCTCAACTGAAAATGTTAAAAAAGTTAGAAAAGCCATGGAAAAATTCTTCCACTACAATACAATTCCATTCAATGCAGCTAATAGTGGTTTTTTTTATCAGGCCATGAATAATACTATTGCGGAGGCCGGCACGGGTGTAAAAGGCCCTACGGGGTACCAGATTGGCAATCTTTATTTAGATGAGGAATTGAAAGAAATTGAAGTATATATTGCTTCAATAAAAACAAAATAGTCGCAGTATGGTTGCACAATCATGTGTAATGGTTGGAGTTCCCGAAATAGAAAGCCTATTATTATTTTCATGATTTATTGTGATAGAAGCATGATCTACCATACTTGTATTGAACCTACTAATATCTCGAAGACTGTTAATTATATATTTTCTCTAATGAACAAAGTTGTTGATGAAGTTGGTGAAGAAAAAATCGTGCAGATTGTTACAGACAATGAGGCACATTTCAAAGCAGCTGGTCACTTGTTGATGGAGAATAGAAAGTATTTGTTTTGATTTTCCTGCACAACATGTTGCATTAATTTGATGCTTCAAGATATTGGCTCGATGAAATCAGTGAAGAAAATATTAAATGATGCTAAGATTATTACATCATTCATTTATAATAGCCTCAAAGTGGTGAATTTAATGAAGCAATTTATCAGAGATAGAGATTTGTTGAGACCACATATAACACAGTTTGCTACCGAGTTTATTTTATTGAAAACCTTATTCGCTATGAATAAGATTTGAAAAGAATGTGTATAATAACCAAATGGCGTGAATCAACAAGGAAAGGAGTAAAAGAAGTATAAGAGATAAAGTTTCTAATCTCATTCTGAGAGACTGGTTTTGAAAGAAAATAAAAGAAATCTAAAACATTATGGATCCTCTTGTTAGTCTTGAAGATAGTGGACTAAGACAAGAAACCTACATTATCTATTATCTATGAGGCTATAGATAAAGTAAAATTGGTTATAAAGACATCAAATAAGAATTAACATCCAGAAGTGAGAAATGGATTAAAGATCATTAAAAGATTGAAGCCGGATTTGAAACAAGCAACAGCTATTAATGAGTTAAAAATAATTTATTTATTCCATTGATATGATGTAATGCAAATATCAAACTTATGATGTGGATTCTCGCAAATAAAATTATTTGTGGATGGAGTTGAAGAATTTAAAAGCACATTGACTAGAAGAGCAGTGCAACAATCTCTTCCAGCGGATTGGTAGATTAATTGTGACGAAAAAGCTCTCAATGTGCAGAAAATTACCATCGAAGTTTTAAACTAAATATGTTCTTCATCGGGTTGTGAAAGAAATTGGAGCACGTGGTCGATGGTTCATACAAAACTGCGCAACCGGTTGGCAATAAAAAAGTTACAAAAATTAGTGTTTGTGCATTACAATGTGGTTCCGTGTAAGAAACTTGACATGCCAAAACAACACTGATGATTATTATAAACCAATTGATCTAAACAATATTTTCAATGATGATATATTGGATGAATGGATTCGGAGGGAGAACAACCAATGTTACCACCAGATGACTTAAGCTGGTTGGATGAAGATATTCATCGTAGTGACAAAAGTGACGGTGATGGCGATGATGACAACGACGATGGTGATGGCGGTGGTTATAGCGGTGACGGTGGTGGTGATGATGATGGCAGTTATGGTGGTGATGGCGGTTATGATGAAGAGACTCATAGTGTTGGTGGAAGCCAACGAGGTGGTGCTATAACATGGGATTCAGAGTATTATGCTACACAAAATACAGATCATGGAGGCCGAGCGGGAATTTTGCAACAGCGTAGGCATTTGGATCAGTTGGTTGATTTGAGTTCTAGAGGAAATTTGCAACAGCGTAGGCATTTAGATCAGTTGGCTGATTTGAGTTCTAGCGATGATTATTCGAGTGGACATGATAACTACTCACATGGTTATCATAATCTTGAAGGTCATTTAC